>OX336390.1:107241693-107544193 GCA_946902985.2 Meconema thalassinum
CCGGGATAGCTACTGTATATGGCATAATTGAGGCCAGTAAATGAAGGTGCAGTAGGCTACCTTACGTCCTTGCGAAGGGACCCAGCAAAATTGGCTATTGTCTGTGTCACATCCAGAGACAATGGAATCTAAAATGAGACATTTGGAAAGAAAATACGGTTGGTTGGTTCCTTAGTTTAAGGGCTGCGACAACGCGGTCAGGTAGCCCCGTGTACTTGACTGGCTGACTTTAAGGGGAACATCTAAATGATCAATCTTGTAACGGAAAATGCCGGACATTTTCGATAAATTAGAAAAGCCGGCAGGACATAACCAAAATTAATGAAAAGCAGGACATGTCCTTCAAAAGCCGGACGGTTGGTAACCCTACGATGGAACCAAATTTTTAACCAAGCTCAATCAAATTGCTCAATAATTACAAATGACGTTAAATCTGACGAGGGCGATACTTCTGTCCAGCATGACAAATGAGTTTGATTGTTTGCAATCCTTTGTATTATTATTATTATTATTATTATTATTATTATTATTATTACATTTATGCCGCGCGTTGATTATATTAAATGAATAATGAGGTATCAGTTTTGTTTTATTACCATCTAAACTTTTGAATGAAATCACACAGGAGGAATAATACTGTATGTCGAGTTCGCCCTTGTTAGAAAATTGTAATAACATTCTTCTCAAAACGTGCAATTGTAGTTCGCCTTTCTGGTCAGGAACACCTCATATCTACTATAGAAATACGTCTTGCCTGCTGTTCCCAAGGTTGCAAGATCAAATCATATTGCAGTCATTTTGCTTTTGAGAGTGCACAAATGTAACGAAGCCGTGTTAGTAGCTCTACAGGCACGTTAAAGATCGCCATCGGGGTAAACGTTTGGCACCCTGGCGTCTCTAAAAGCCACAATTGTTAAAAAGGGACGTAAAACCAATAACATTATTATTATTATTGTTTCTTTACTTATTTATTTATCTATTTTAGTGATAATTTATTATTTGTTTCTTAGTTAGTAACTTACATGGTGTCACCGATTCTAAACATCTTTATACACGTGTAGGGCATGACCAGGCGTATACCAGGTGCAAGAAGTAAGGTGCGCATCTCAGCCGTTTCAGAGAAATTAATTAATTGCTATTACAGTGCGGCGTCTATGTCCGTTGTACGCGTGTGTTTTACGCCCCTGACAGATAGCACCTTGTCGCGTCAGTTTTGTTACAGATAGCATATTGTAGCGTCAGTTAGATACACATAGCACATTGTCGCATTTAAACATCGTGTCAGATGTGTTACAGATAGCATATTGTCACGTCAGTTTTGTTACAGATAGCACATTGTTGCGTTTAAGCGTCGTATCAGTTTAGTTACATATAACACATTGTCACGTCAGTTTAGTTACAGACCGCACATTGTCGCTTTTAAACATCGTGTCAGTTTAGTTACATTGTCGCGTTTAAACGTCGTGTTAGTTCAGTTATAGATAGCACATTTTCGCGTTTAAACGTCGCATCAGGTTAATTACAGACAATACTTTGTATTTTGCGACCAGTATATGACAAATTTAACATTTTACATACATATCTCCATAACTCGAACGTTCGATTAGTCGAATTTATTTTGACATCCCCTAACGATTCGATATATAAATAGTCGACTCTAGTATAAATTTCGAGTTTTAGGGACAACTGTCTTACTAGTCTTTTCTATGCGGAGCTTCAGTCACTGACGACTCTATCTCATGCTAAGTATCTGGTGTTGGCGATGAAGACATCTAACGTTACCCCACTCCTACTTCTCTACCATTCCCCCAGGGGCTCACATCTAGTGGCACGTGGGTTGGCAACCACGGGACCCCAGCTGAGTCCGGCATTGCTTCCACCTACCTGTGCCGGGCTCCTCTCCGCCTTCTTTCCTATCGACCTCCCTTGATCAACTCTTGTTCTTTTCCTACCCCGACGGTATTAGGGTATCTGAGGCCTAGGGAGTCTCTCACTTTCCCGCCTTAATTGGCCCTTGTCTCATCTTTCCTGAACCCTCATTCTTTGAGGGGACAGACCTCTTATTGTGTTTTTTCTTTAAGATTCTCGCACTGTTTTTTTTAAATTAATTGGCTCCCCGTGTATCTAAATTCCCTTTGGCTTTTTTTTTTTTTTGCATCTACACTACATTTTGTAGGTATTTTAATCTACGTTGCATTTTGTAAGTTTTTTCTATCTAAAATGCATTTTGCGTGTGTTTTCAGCCTCAATTGCATTTTGTAAAGATTGACAATCTAAATTGCCTTTTAGCAAGTCTTTCAGTGTAGGAGCAGGGCATTTTAGTGAGTATTTTGAATTTCAATTACATTTTTTATTTGCAACCTAAGCCGCATTTCGCAGCTTGCCACGGTGGGTGAGTGGATAGCGTATCGGTCTACTAACCCAAGATTGCAGGTTCGCCCCTGGCCGTGGTATGTGATTTTTGAAGGGCGGAAAAAATACGATACGCATGTCATACGATGTTGGCATGTCAAAGAACCCATTTGAATTCAGTAGGCCGAGTTCATAATGGCAAAATTAATCTCGGGAGTTTCCGCCAACACAAAGTTCCTCATTTCTCTACTAAAAAGCGCTATAATGTTCAAGGAGCTTTGATATCTATTATCTAACCTCCTTGACTTTCATAGTGATTCAAGGAATAACGAAATTCGACATGCAAGCTACCCTCTGGGTGTCAAATTACAAAGCTTGCACCAGGCACCCGAGGCCATGCGATGTTATTATTATTTACCGCATTTCGCAAGAATTTTAAATATAAATTGCATTTTGTGGGTATTTTGAATCTAAATAACATTTTGTAAGTATTTTCAATCTAAATTGCATTACGGTATGTATGTATTGTCAATCCAAATGAGAAGTTTGAATCTACCGTACATTTTGTAAGCATTTTCAATTTCAATTGCATTTTGTAAGTGTTTTGAACTTCAATTCCACTTTCTGAGTATTTTGAATCTGAACCGGCCTTTTTCAATCTAAATTGCATTGTGTCTTTTCAATTTCAATTGCATTTTGTAAGTATTTTGAACCTCAATTGCATTTTGTACGTATTTTTTGTCTCATTTTCATTTTGTGAGTATTTTGAATTTCAATTGCATTTTGTAAGTATTTCCACTCTACATTGCATGATGTACGTATTTTGAACCTAGCCTACATTTTGTGCGTATTTTTAAATCTATTCCTTTTGTGAGTATTTTCGTTCTAAATTCCCTTTTGTAAGTATTACCGCTCTCCATTTTGTGAGTAGTTTCAATCTGAGTTCCTTTTTGTAAGTATTTTTCGCCTTACTTAATTTTCGTTCTGGTTTCCATTTCATTGTCATTTTCGCTATCACCCAGACCATTAGGGGTCGATAACCTAGATGTTAGGCCCCGTAAAACAACAATTATCATCATCATCATCATCATCAACAACAACAACTTCTCTACCAGCTGTGTGCCCACCATCTTGGGAGACACTGCTTACCCCTTCCAACTTCATCCCCGACATAATAACGCCACGTCCTCTCCTGGACTATTTACCAACTTGGCAGCAAAGTTGCAAATCTATCTCCACGATCCAAGCGTCACATTCCCCTGCTAGCTTGATATCTAAATTACTGCCCTGACATTTCTCTGATCACCCAGTGCCAGCCCCTTTCAGGTGAGTGGGACACCATAGTCGTGGGATTTTGAAGAGCGTTAAATGTCCCTCAGTATGCCTTCCAGAGGAGGGGAAGTAATGCCGGTGGGCCCATGTCATAGATAATAATAATAATAATAATAATAATAATAATAATATCGTATGGCCTCAGGTGCCGGGTGCAAGATTTGCTATTTGACACCCAGAGGGTAGCTTGCATGTCGAATTTCGTTGTTCCTTCAAGCACTATGAAAGTCAAGAAGGTTAGATAATAGATATCTAAGCTCCTTGAATACTAAACCGCTTTCTAGTAGAGAAATGAGGAACTTTGTGTTGGCGGAAACTCCCGAGATTAATTTTGCCATTATAAACACGGCCTACTGAATTCAAATGGGTTCTTTGACATGCCAACATCGTATGACATGGTGTAGTAATTTTTGCCGCCTTTCAAAAATCACGTACCACGGTCAGGAGCGAACCTGCAAGGTTGGGGTTAGTAGACCGACACGTTAACTACTCACCCACCGTGGAAAGCTAAGTCATATATGTATGGCCCCTAAACTAAGGAACCAACCAACCAACCTAGGTTTATGCCATGTCTTGTATGTGGGGTTTCGCCTAGGAACACCAAGCTGGCTCATCAGTAGGCTCTTTGTGTCCGTCCATGGACCCCAACAGGGATAGGGAACTGTGCTGTACTCCCTTCTTATGAAAGCGTACTTGCGCTTCTTTACTGCGAGAGTTAAACGCTCAATCAGCCTTTCACCTCCCTATAAGCCTTTATAAATGGAAAAGTCTCATATCGCTGAAAAAGATAAAAAGGCAGTTCATTTGAACGGTGATATCTCCACAACATTGTTACATTACAATCCAAGTAAAGCCTGGCAAGTTACATCTTTTGTACAAAAAGGAGTATCAGGAGGATTGGAAGACATTAGATTTTCTTAAACTGAAAATAATGAAAAATGGGAAGATTCCTGTACCCAGGCAACAAGAACAACCTAGAGGCATTCCTACTCAGAGAAAAGGATCTTTACTTCAGTTGTTGACGGGAAAATTATGTATTATTCATGTTATTCCTGCTAACAGTTCCTTCCTTGGTAGCTGTATGGTCTTCCTTCATCTTGTTATTTGGCGTCCAGAGGGCAGCTTGCATTTCGAATCTTGTCGTTCTTTGGAACGCCATGAAAGTCAAGGCAGTTAGATATCTAATCTCCCTGACAATATAGCGCTTTATAGTAGAGAAAGGAGGAACTTTGTGATGGCTGAAAATCCCGAGAATAATGTTGCCACTATGAACACGGCCTACTGAATTCAAATGGGTTCGTTAACATGCCAACAACGAATGGCATGCGTGCTGTGATATTTGTCGCCTATCAAAAATCACTTACCACGGCCAGGAGCGAAACCAGTGGGATAGAGAAAGAGAAAGTCAATTTAGGCTTGAAAGGAATGTTATAGATCTGCTGATACGCCAGACATGACCGCTGTCAGTCAGAACGGTTGCGCTCTCTTACAGTAAATAATTTATTTCGACATGAAAGATTGATGGTATATTTATGAACCATACATTTTCTAAAACTAGAAGAAATTTCCTACAAAATGGATTGTGTTAGTCATCTTGGTGTTCTTGCTTTTGAATCTGATTTGAAAGTGAAATTGTACTAATGAAATCCTAATCTTCTTTGAAAATGACAAGGCAAGAAGGAAGCCCCTTGTTATTAAAATAATTGGTATTTTTTGCCATTGAATGTGTATGATATCTTTTAAAATTAAAATGTAAATTCTGTGTATTAGGATTTTTACCTATTTGTAATTTTAGTAAACGCATATTTATAGTTAGATTGCAGGCTTCGCGGCCGTGTCTAGTTTAACATCAAGGCTTACAGGATGGAACCATGATTAAAGCTGCTGCAATGACAGCCGAAACGTCGGGAAACAATACACGACGCGGCTCCATCCTGTAAGCCTATATGATAACCGTATTTATAGTGTTTGCAACTCATAGTTAAATACAGGCTCATCGAAGAAACAGTCCCAAATTATTATTATTATTATTATTATTATTATTATTATTATTATTATTATTATTATTATTATTATTATATTCGTTCAGCCCCCTAAGGAGCACGTGGAACCATTAAATAGCTGTGCGAAAAGTAACAGCTAACGCCCTTAAGGAACGAGGGTTCGATTCCCCTCACAAGTACTTACTCATAAATTCGAATTAGCGGTGTGTAACCCAGAAAGTCGCGGTAGTGTGTTCATAAAAATAGTATGGAGACGTTGCTTACGTTGGATGAGCGAAAAGTCATAGCTAACGCCCTTGAGGAACGAGGGTCCGATTCCCCTCACAAGTACTTACTCATAAATTCAAATTAGCGGTGTGTAACCCAGAAAGTCGCGGTAGTGTGTTCATAAGAATAGCATGGAGACGTTACTTGCATTGTCTTTGCCAAAAGTCACACATAACGCCCTTGGGGAACGAGGGATCGATTCCCCTCACAAGTACTTACTCATAAATACGAATTTGGGGCTTGTAACCCAGAAAGTTACGATATTGTGTTCATAAAAATAGTATGGAGACGGTACTTACATTGGCTGTGTGAAAAGTCACACCTAATGCCATTGGGAGAGGAAGGATCGATTCCCCTCAGACGTACTTACTCATAAGTTCGAATTTGCTGCGTGTAACCCAGAAAGTTACGGTATTGTGTTCATAAAAATAGTATGGAGATGTTTGTTACATTGGTTGTGCAAAAAGTCACACCTAACGCCATTGGGAGAGGAGGGTTCGATTCCCCTCACAAGTACTTACTCATAAATTCAAATTTGTGGCGCGTAACCCAGAAAGCTACGGTACTGTGTTCATAAAAATAGTATGGAGACGTTGCTTACGTTGGATGAGCGAAAAGTCATAGCTAACGCCCTTGAGGAACGAGGGTCCGATTCCCCTCACAAGTACTTACTCATAAATCGAATTTGCGGCGTGTAACCCAGAAATTTACGGTATTGTGTTCATAAAAATAGTATGGAGTCGTTACTTACATTGGCAGTGTGAAAAGTCACAGCTAACGCCTTTGAGGAACGAGGGTTCGATTCCCCTCACAAGTACTTACTCATAATCCAAATTTGCAGCTTGTAGCCCAGAAAGTTCGGTATTGTATTCATAAAAATAGCATGGAGACGTTTGTTACATTGGCTGTGCGAAAAGTCACAGCTAACGCCCTTAAGGAACGAAGGTTCGATTCCCCTCACAAGTACTTACTCATAAATTCGAATTTGTGGTGTGTAACCCAGAAAGTCGCGGTAGTGTGTTCATAAGAATAGCATGGAGACGTTACTTACATTGGCTTTGCCAAAAGTCACACATAACGCCCTTGGGGAACGAGGGTTCGATTCCCCTCACAAGTACTTACTCATAAACTCAAATTTGGGGCTTGTAACCCAAAAAGTTACGATATTGAGTTCATAAAAATAGTATGGAGACGTTACTTACATTGGCTGTGCGAAAAGTCACACCTAACGCCCTTGAGGAACGAGGGTTCGATTCCCCTCACAAGTACTTACTAATAAGTTCGAATTTGCGGCGTGTAACCCAGAAAGTTACGGTATTGTGTTCATAAAAATAGTATGGAAATGTTTGTTACATTGGCTGTGCGAAAAGGCACACCAAACGCCATTGGGAGAGGAGGGTTCGATTCCCCTCACAAGTAGTTACTCATAAATTCGAATTTGTGGCGTGTAACCCGGAAAGGTACGGTATCATGTTCATAAAAATAGTATGGAGAAGTTACTTACATTGGATGTGCGAAAAGTCATAGCTAACGCCCTTGAGGAACGAGGGTTCGATTCCCCTCACAAGTACTTACTCATAAATTCGAATTTGTGGCGTGTAACCCAGAAAGTTACAGTATTGTGTTCATAAAAATAGTATGGAGACAATTGTTACATTGGCTGTGCGAAAAGTCACACCTAACGCCCTTGAGGTACGAGGGTTCAATTCCCCTCACAACTACTAACTCATAAATTCGAATTTGCGGTGTGTAACCCAGAAAGTTACAGAATTGTCTTCATAAAAATAGCATGGAGAGGTTTGTTGCATTGGCTGTGCGAAAAGTCACACGTAACGCCCTTGAGGAACGAGGGTTCGATTCCCCTCAAAAGTACTTACTCATAAATTCGAATTTGCGACGTTTAACCCGTTAAGTTACAGTATTGTGTTCATAAAAAAGTATGGAGACGTTTGTTACTTTGGCTGTGCCAAAATTCACACATAATGCCCTTGAGGAACGGGGGTTCGATTCCCCTCACAAGTACTTACTCATAAATTCGAATTTGCGGTGTGTAACCCAGACAATTACGGTAGTGTGTTCATAAGAATAGTATAGAGACGTTACATACATTGGCTGTGCGAAGAGTCTCACATGACGCCTTTGGGGAACGAGGGTTCGATTCCCCTCACAAGTACTTACTGATAAATTCGAATTTGCGGCGTGCTACCCAGAAAGTTGCGGTATTGTGTTCATAGAAATAGCATGGAGACGTTTGTTTCATTGGCTGTGCGAAAAGTCACACCTATGCCCATGGGGGAACGATGGTTCGATTCCCCTCACAAGTACTTACTCATATAATCGAATTTGGGGCGTGTAACCCAGAAAGTTACGGTATTGTGTTCATAAAAATAGCATGGAGACGTTTGTTTCATTGGCTGTGCGAAAAGTTACACATAACGACCTTGAGGAACGAGGGTTCGATTCCCCTCACAAGTACTTACTCATATATTCGAATTTGGGGCGTGTAACCCAGAAAGTGACGGTATTGTATTCATAAATATAACATGGAGACGTTTGTTTCATTGGCTGTGCGAAAAGTCACACCTAACGCCCTTGAGGAACGATGGTTCGATTCCCCTCACAAGTACTTACTCATAAATTCGAATTTGCGTCGTGTATCCCAGAAAGTTACGGTATTGTGTTCATAAAAATAGGTTGGTTGGTTGGTTCTTAAGTTTAGGGGCTGCGACAACGCGGTCATGTAGCCCCGTGTACTTTGGGTGTGTGTAGAATCTGTCTGATAACCGGTGTTAATTGTGATGACTGTATTAGTGTGTGTTATCTGTTTGTTAATTTAAGTACTGCAACTAAGAATTTTTCAAATAGTTCCTACTTTTGCCGCCAATCGCCACCGTCAACGACTACTAGGCCAAGTTCAGGACTGAGCTACTAGATGCCGCCGCAGTCGGCTCTTGGCAACGAACATAGAAACCTAAGAGCGTTGTTTACATTCATAACCTATCCAATTTAGCTTCACACAGGTGCAATTAGTGGAAGGATCTTTAACATGCCATAAATATATGACATGGGACCGCCGGCTTTACTTCCCCTCCGAAGGAAGGCATACTGAGGGATTTTTAACGCTCTTAAAAAATCCGACGGCTTCGGCCGGGTTTCATAAAAATAGCATGGATACGTTTGTTACATTGGCATTGCGAAAAGTCACACCTAACGCCATTTGAGGATGAGGGTTCGATTCCCCTCACAAGTTCTTACTCATAAATTCGAATTTGCGGCGTGTAACCCAGAAAGTTAGTGTATTGTGTTCATAAAAATAGTATTGAGACGTTACTTACATTGGCTGTGCGAAAAGTCACACCTAACGCTCTTGAGGAACGAGGGTTCGATTCCCCTCACAAGTACTTACTCATAAATTCGAATTTGTGGCGTGTAACCAGAAAGTTACGGTATTATGTTCTTAAAAATAGTATGGAGACGATTCTTACATTGGCTGTGCGAAATGTCACCCGTAGCTCCCTTGCATTTCTGGATTCAATTACCCTCCCATGTACTAAGTGGAATAATAGAATTTGCGTTGTACAACCCAGATCGGTACAGTGTTGTGTTTTATATAATTAGTATTAAGACGTTTCCTTCATTTGATATGTGATAAGTTACCCTTAGTGCTCATTAGGGTGTGGATTCGATACCCACTTATATCTGATGTGTTAATTTGTCACACCGTGCGCCAAAACAGTAGGTCTCTCGCGATATTCTTTGCCTTGATAGAAGTTAACAGATGACTGCTGATCTTCAGAGACAGAGAGTGCGTAGAGATTGTGTTGCTATTGGGAGTAATTCCAATACTTCCGGTACTTCATTTGTTCGCAGGCGCGCATGCGCGCGGTGAGCTCGCGTCTGCGCATTGTAGTATTTTGCGGACTTGAAAATATTGGTCCCTGCCGTCTCCCCCTGAGAACCAATCCCATAAATTAGTATTAAGACGTATTGGACTTTCGAAAAGTCACCTGTAGCGCCCATGGTGATGGGGGTACGATCCACCTTTCAAGTACCATGCGGAATAATCTAATTTGCGATATATGTGCCTGATCGTTTCTGTCGCCTGTTTGGTCCGCTCTCTCAGCTCTAGCAGAAAATATACATTCGTTTAAGTTTTCATGCGATCTGGAAGTGAGTGCTTCGTCTTTCTCGTTAAGTTCTTTGCCTCGTGGTGATGAACAGATGACTGCAGACCTGCGTTTTTCAAACATGGCACTGCATATTCATTGCATGTGACAAGTGGTACATTTCTTATAAATTACAGCATTATATCCCCATTTACTGCAGATTTCTCAACGGATTTCATTTCAATACATATGTTTCTTGATATTGTTTGGTGGGAAAGTGCCCTATTCGAAATTTTTCTATATCTTGGCGCGATTGCTTGGACGTACCCACATTCCGATGATTTATTGTTATGTTGCAGTATAATATTAAGCTGCCTTGTTTACTATAGTGTCCTGGTTGGTGTTATAAACACACCATTTCTGAGATGAATGAGTTCTCGGGTCTCTATTAAAAGAATATTCATTCATAGTAGGCTATTCTATCTATGAATTGGCACCCTCCCGGAAATATATCACATGATAAGAACCAATTACATTTGGCGCCCCACGTTGGGGGCCAATAACGCTGGCTACCGGCCTGAATATACAGGGAGCCAGGGAATGTTCTCCGCAGTGCTGCGAGAGATAGCGTCACCAGTTACGTTGGCAGCACGGCTGTCGCTTGTATAAAAACAAACAAACCGTAAACTTTGTACTCACCACATACTGCTGCACTCTTCCAATAATCTAACTATTGAACCCATGTACCATTGGTTCAAGGGGTCGAATCCATGTATTATGGTAAAAAGAAGGAAGGAAATATACAGTCTTCAGAGGAACATAGAAAGATTTTATACAGGAGGGCGAGCATAACGTTGTGCAAGAAGTGAGGGTCCAGGTGGCCAGGAAATGATATCACTCATGACGCACCGATAGGAGCCGATCATGGCTATAATTAGAACGAGTGGAACTTTCCGTTCGGAGTGACTGCGAGCATGTTTCGGAAATTGATCTTACGTTGCAGTAAATTGGCATCGTCGCAGTTGTGCAAGAAGAAGAATAATTAGATTTAAAGCACTTGCGAGCATATAATTAACTAAAGAAATACATCATTGTGAATCATTTCGGAATAGAGATTTTTGTGTGGAGAAAAAGGTTTTAATAATTGCCTATAAAAGAAGTGCAAACGTGGCCATACGTCATAAAAAGTTCCCCGAGACCCGAGATGGAAGGGATTAAAAATCAACCTCAACACCCACGTACCTCAAGAGTAAATTTCATTTAATATCTCGGAATTGTACGATCGATTTTCACGTACAAAGAAATCAGTTTACGTTTAGAAAACAAGCTTTCCAGAGATATAATTTCCAAATGTGTGCGACCATTACTTCAAAAGTTGGTTATGAAAAAGACGAGGATTTTATCTTTTTTTAGCCGAAGAGTATAAAAGTCCTGGCTGAGCCAGACCAATCATTCAGTTTACCAAAGACGCCGGAGAGCGTGGTACTGTTTCAAAGTACATGCAGTTTCAAACAGCCCGAGGGGCTGTATCGACAACCATCCAGTTCCGTGAGTGCCGAGGCGCTGCACGATGAAGCATCAGAGTACGAGAAGTATCATCATAGTATCGCCGTGTGAAGACTTAGGAAAATCCTCGTACAGGATTTAGTTCCGCCAGTATCAGTCTTATAGTGAAAGTTCCGTATTACAGTCAAAATAGGCTGCGAACTTAAAAGAACAGGCGATAGGTCTTCAAATAATAGTTTAGTAAAACGACGGAAAGTGTCGTAACGTTTGAAGTACCAACGATAGAGAAACGAACATTTCTAGCAAAGTTAAAGAACCCGATCAGGGTCAGACGAAATAAGTGCGCCTAGTATTCTGAATAGATAGGGTCTAGAGCGAAGAAAATAATAAGGGAAAATTTAATCCAAGACATTGTCTCACTGGAGACAAACGAACAGTGATTAAAAGCAGTAAGGAAGAATAGTAAATGCTAGAGAATCATAGGTCACCGATAAATATTCGAGAGACCGTAAATAGGACAAACTGTATCTAGACAAACTAAATAGTGTCTAGAGAGAAACGACTTCGAACTAGTTAAAAATAAAGCCGAATAGTCAGGAAACCGGATCTGAAGAATTACCGTTCCAGGGAGGGGTAGATTGATCGAGACTTTCAACTTCTTACCAGATAGGGAGCCGACATCTAAGAGTTTCACCCTTGGAAACGGGAAGCAAGAAATCACGTGTGTAAGGCCAAATCAAAGCCTCAGTGATTAGAAGCAGTGTAATGTAAATATATAAAATTTGTGTTAGTACAGTAAATTTTAGTGAAGTTATTTGTGTATAATAGAAGAATACAGAATTGTATTCAAAATGTTACCAGTGTTTAAGGTATATAAGTTATATGTGTGTCAAGAAATGTCATTGTGTGAAATGGGATTAATCCAGATGGTTTAAACACATTAAGTGGGCGACATGAAACATCGTTGGAAAATACGGTCGGATGACCGTCATATTATGTAAGTAGCCATTTCATTATGTTTTGTGTTGGGAAATATTTGTGTACCATCCACCTGAGAATGAGAAAATAGGGAAGTTTTTGAATAACAAATAACAGAATAAGAGCGCGATCTGAACAAATACAAATTGAGAAAGTAAAAAATGATTCTGTGAAGTGAATAAATCCCTTAGGGGAAATGTATGAAATAAAATATCAGGGTATTTGATAAATGATTTAATGTTATGAAAGCAAGCGTAATAATAATAATAATAATTATTATTATTATTATTATTATATAAATGAAGATTAAGTTGAATTATATGAAAGTAGTAGCTTTTGAGCTCCTGTAAAAGAATAAATACATGTTGTGAATACATGGTCTTAAAGTATAGCGATTATTGCCACGGGAGAGGATTAATATAAAAATTGAGATGTAGATCAAAGGTTGATTTTGAATTTATCAGTTCTTTGGGAGACACTAGGCCGTAAAGTAATGTATAGCGCATGTCGCGCATTGAAGTAATTTGTCACGCTAGGAAGGCGTTGAACCTAAATATACTTGGTAAATTAATTATGAGGGGCAGTTGATTGCGGTAATTGAGCTATGATAAGTCCTCCATATAGTGATTTGATCACGAGGCCGTTGTGTGTATTTTATAAAAGGGTGCTATTTATTGTATTATGAGCGCAGGTTAGACAAAGGTCGCCCTAAGCCGCTAATGTATAAGTCCTCCAGTATGGGATGTGGTTCCCGAGGCAGTGAAAGAATCGAACCCAGGTTCGTCTGTGTGAAGCCCCTAAATATTGTTGTTGTATTGAATTATTCTTACCCATCAATGAGGACACTTCATAATTAATAAATGCCAAGGTTACGAGAGTGGTCTATGAACCTAAATAATGTTGTTAAAATAAATGAATGAAAAGCCAGGTCTGTTCAAAGAACTGCGTATAAGAAATAGCTGTATAAGCAGAGAGTAGCCTGTCTCTGTGGTGAGACTTGGGGTTCCTGCTCCTGGACAATAAATCACGCTGAGTGGGACGGTCCGACCCTTACTATTAACGGAAGTGCGGTAGGTCGGGTGACCGTCTGTTTGAAGTAACAATACACCATGAGTGTTTAGAGTTTGTTAATGACCCGGGATTCGAACCGAGGTTCTTGTAGATGAAAGATACCGCTTGCAAGTTCAGATCGTTGCTTTCTTATGAGATAATGGTCTTTGAAGACAAATAAATATAAATTCCTAATGTAATGTTATATTGATGTAAGAATTCACGAGTTCAATGAAGACAATTAGATTTCGGGAGTGATCATAATTTTTGACATGTTCAAGTAGTCTTCTATAACTCGGGAGTACACAAGTGTTTTCCCAATCACTGTAGTGAATTGTTGACTGAGAGAGATGGTAACATAAGAACATTGTGAAAAGCCCAAAAATTAAAGTGAAGGAGTAACAGTACTTTAATAAGAATTACATATTGTTTGATTATAAGATACTCATATAATATGAAGTGAGGTGTTGTATTAAAATAACACAGAGTATGTAAAAGTAGCGAGCCGTTGGGAGCTCGTGATTATATTGAATTTTAAAGGGATACTTTATGGAAGTGAAAAGAAATGTAAGTTTGTTGGTTTATAGGAAACCATTTATTCTGATTTAACATTTGTTTTGTTTATGTATTCCTTGTTCACTCTGAACAAGTTAGAAGTATGGGTCAGTATTTATTTGTTTAATTTGTTGTAGCGCCAGATATTGGAATAATTAAAAGTTTTATAATAGGAGTTGATTTTGTTTATTATTTTGGAAGTGTATCCTCTATTTAATCCAAAATGTGTAAGTCACAGAGTGGGAGAACATACCATAACCCCGAAAATCCCGATTTGAGCATTGCTGGCATACTGTGATTTGCATATTTCTTGCTGAAAGGGCACACTATACGCACTGACGATTTTGACAGCCCATACATGTGACCTTCACCTTATCAAGGACACCGTGCTGCCAACTAACCTGATGACGCAACCTCTCGCAGCTACACATAGCCGCAGCGGAGAACATTTGATGGTGCTCTGTATATAAAAATCTTACTTTCATTTAACCTTTCAAAGTCGTGTTTCATCCTAAATCCATCCCATGACAACTATTCCTTCCGCCATTCCTCCCGCCAAGGGAAACTATCTCTGTCGCAGTAGCCATCGTCACCAATCAATCAATGATTACCTAATAATAATCCGGGAGTCATGTCCTTCAACAAAATAACGAACACTCACATGACAGCGCGATGAGAGAGGCTTGCATCTTGTTTACTACTGAGTTTGAAAATACTCGTGGCTGGGAGTAAGAGCTCTGAAACAGCTCCTACGAAATGTCTCAGCGTGTGCCAATACTAACAGAGGAAGAACATACATGAATCGCTTGATGTTGAGAGGGGACTTCTGACACTTTCCAGATTTTACAGGAGAAGGAAAAAACTGACCAGGTGCATGACGCCTATACTAATGCACACATCACTGCACGGAAATAAAACGTCCAATGCATAGATTATGAAAAAATGACAGATGTTAGTATTGCAGAAGTCCCCTTGATATAGTCTATCAAATGGAGTGAACTTTGGAAATTTGAATGCCAACTTCCACATAAAACCCACAAATAATTACAAAATGTATTGTTATTGCTTTTGAAATGTATAAATACAATCCTCAGTATGAACACTGAACCAATACTTAACTTAATAGTAATATGAAAATGAAGTACAATATCAATGCTTGAATCATTGAAACACAGAAAGCAATAATTCTAATAACAGCAATTCAATGTAATGAATAAATGCAAAACAAAACACTCATATTATTCACAAAGAGTATCCAGGTGCGTACTGCAGAAGTCTCATTTCAACACTAAACGGTGGCCCAATCCATCATATGGCATCAACAACTAATATTTTGTAAAACCTGCAGATCTCCTCTTTTAACATGAAGCGATTCACATGCCAAATCGTTTTATAGAACTTGATAAGCAATTTCGGTTCAGTGGCTCAATCAGAAATGTAGGGGGACTTGATTATCAAATAGGTGTTCAAACACAACGAAGCGAACATATATAACTACTAAATATATTCGCGGAAATTAAAGAGGCACAGTGGATTGATCGAGTAAAAAAGCGGACATTCTGCGTAGCAATCTTTTTCAAAAATATAATATCGATGAAAGAATGTAGAATCAGATATTGCGAGACTCCCTGCGCATGTACATATACCACGATGACAATTTAATGCTTTTCAGTCGGTCAACACGATTGCACCCAATTTTAACGGGTATAATTCCCTAAAGCAGAAAAGAAATTACACGAGGGTAATAAATTCACTCGGATTACTAATTTTGGTCGTCAAGCGAACATCATCAAAACCTTTAGACTCAGGATATTAAATCTAAATCTACGAATATGTGAATAAAGACGAAGTCTCCATTTCTTAGATGTAATGGGTAATCTCAAGAACCCACTGGATGCACTTTGATACGGTTTTCATCATTCTGTAAGATTTCTCGAGGAAGGTGTCTGTAGTTAAATTTCATTTAAGACCAAAGGAAGCCGACCAGAACGATTTCAGTGAATCGAGTCGAAGAAAACCCTGCCGCCCGTGCTCCCTTCACGCCTACGCTGGTCAAACCGTTAGAAATATCTATATGTCATAGTCAGATAGTGAAATCCGTCATTTCATGAAAATCCTAGGCACTTCATGAAGAACCGCCATATGATGTAAAAAGGTACAGTTGCACTATTTGATGCATGATTTCATAAAATGACTAAATTTCGCCGCCACTATAAGTGCAAGAATTGTTTAGCATGTTCTATACAGAAGTCCGCAACAGCATATCTCTATCTTTAATACATTGCCCATTATGCTAGTTTTTTACGTTTTCATTTCTTCCAACAATCTCCATTCACCGGAAATTTAAATTACTAGCTAGCGAGCGCGTTGTCGCAGCCCCTGAACTTACATACCAACCAATCAAAGTGAAGTCGGATGTAATATACAGTTATTCGCCAATACCTGTGGGCCTTAATTAACTGATGAAATTAAACCGGGAATGTCGTGTGCGGTTATTCGGGTCTGGAGAACTTTTCCAACGCGATGACAATAAGAGGTGCTGAGCTATGATCCGGTGGTTCGAGGGAGGTTCCTTGGTTCGATCGATGGTATCCAGGAAGGAGCAGGCAATGCCTTGACCGAGTCTGGAGGTGGTTTCCTGGACTCATATACCCTTTTTACGTCGCTGCAAGATTCTTCAGAAGGTAGAGAGGAACGTCAGCTATTTTTAGTAGTGGCTTGGCTGGGTATTTAGAAGTAACCACAATTGCCATATTTTTCATGGAATTAGCATGATTGAACAGAGGCCTAGGTTCGATGTCTTTTTCGAAACTGACCTTCTACGCAACTGGATTTTGGTTCAAATAATGGACGCATACTTTCTGTAGTAATATTTGGTGGTATATTTAGAGTATTTTTGAGATTTCATTTAAATGTATATGCATATTTTCAATGTATACTCACGTGTGTATCATGAACAGTGTTAGGACTTTGATAGATTTGGAGAGTGTCGTTTATACACTCATATATATTCATCCACGATGATGTTGGAAGATTTCTTGATGGAATAATTAATTGGTATAGATATATCATTCTGATATAATTTTGATAGTGTTGGTCATCTTTTCGAAAGGCATTGATCTTTCTCAATTATTAGCCCTTCAAATTTTGTTACGTCTCACCAATCCAACATGGCGGCTGTGCGAAATATTTCACCAGCATTCAATATCTCCGAAACTATTACCGATATCACCCTGGAATTTATTACGGTGATAAAGGGAACTACTAGAAGTTCACCTATGTAACTTTTAAAAACTGGTAACTACAAAACAAACATGGCAGCCACGCGAATTTGCGACTTTTAAATAGACGTTCCTCGTGATTTAACCAACCAATCGCAATAAAACTTGGTACAGTATATGTTTATACACATTGTAATGCACCGAAATCTAACTTCGTTCAATTGTTTACATAACCACAAGATGACGGATGTGCGAAATATTTCACCGGCATTCTATATCTCTGAAACTATTAGCGGTATCACCCTGAAATTTTGTACCGAGATAAAGGCCGCTACTGGAAGTTCATCTATGAGACTTTCAAAAACCGGTTAACTACAAAACGAACATGGCGGCCAAGCGAATTTGAAAATTTTAAATAGACCTTTCTCGCGATTTAATGTTCCAAACGCAATGAAATCTGGTACAGGAAATGTTTATACACATTGTAATGCACTGGTGTCTAATTTAGTTCAATTGTTTACATAACCTCAAGATAGCGGTTGTGCGAATTTTGAAAATTAAGTTTTTATTTCTTGTGTCGTAATCATGCGATCGAAGTGAAAGTTTGAATAATAAACCTACGCAATAATTTTCCTTTAATGGTACATGTTTCTATGGCCTATACATTTAACAATCCAACATGGCGACCATCCGAAATATTTAGACGGCTCTGAATATCTACGAATCTATTATAGCAATCAAACTGTTTTTTTTTAATATTCATAGGGGCTATGAACTTAAGTTCGCCTATAGGACTTTAAATAACCTGGTGATCACAAATCACACATGGTGGCGACGCGAAGTATAAATATTCACATGAACGTTTCCCGCAATTTAACCATCCGAGTGCAGTGAAACTTGGTACAGTAAATCCTTATACGAATGTTAATCCACTGGCATCTATTTTATTTCATTTGTTTCCATAACCACAAGATGGCAGCTGTTCGAAATTTTAAAATCTCGTTTTTACTTCTTGTGTCCTAATCATGCGATTGTAGTTCGAATGCTACACGTACACAATAATCTTCACGTAACAGTACATACGTCTAGGACCTACATATATAAAATCCAACATGGCGATCATCCGAAATATTTAGTCGGTTCTGAATATCTACGAATCTGTTACAGCAATCAAACTGAAATTTTGTATGTTGATAGTGGCAGTTAATATAAGTAGGATTTATATGAAAATAGGCTGTATAGTTCTTCACGGAACTACTTGTTTTTGGTAGTACATTTTCATTCCTAGGAGTGGGATGTATTGTCAATGCCACCTAATGGGCCACGGTATATGTAACCATAGTTGTTAGCTGAACCCATGGTGTAGGCGTCATTGTTCATTATTTTCTGGTTCTTTGGAGTGGAGTGGAATCTCATACTTTGAGCGGATCAATTTCCATTTCTATTTGAAGCCACGTGTATTGCGTGAATTAAATAATTTCGATGAAGGATTAATTAAATAATTGTCACTAATAATACAGTTGAAGAGAAGCCTCCGTGGCTTAGGCGGCAACACGCCGGCCTCTCACCGCTGGGTCCGTGGTTCAAATCCCGGTCAATCCATGTGAGATCTGTGCTGGACAAAACGGAGCAGACAGGTTTTTCTCTGGGTACTCCGGTTTTCCCTGTCAAAATGTCATTCCAGCAACACTCTCCACTATCATTTCATCTCATCTGTCATTCATTTAATCATTGCCCCAGAGGAGTGCGTCAGGCCTCGACAGCCGGCACAGTTCATATCCTCGCCGCTAGATGGGGGCTTCGTTCATTCCATTCCTGACCCGGTCGGAGACTGGAAGCAGCCTGTGGATTTTCATTTTCAATACAGTTGAAGACATTAATGAATTTCATGAGGAACATTCAGTATTTTAAACACTATTTCCAGGAAAGACTTAGTGAAAGTCTACATAGCATTACTATTAAATTATGATGTAACGAAACATTGTGAAGCAAAGCTTTTAGATGTTTAATAGTGTTTATCTACACTCCATTTCTATTTAATTCGAAAAAAGTGCAACAGTTGTAGTTAATTTTGGACAGCACGAATTTTAGTGCATATATTATAAAACATTTCATGGTTTAATGATCACCGATTGAGGGTGTACTCACTTAGGTATATTGCATATCAGTGGATATGGCATATTATTAGTGTTGTGTATGAATATAATGCTTTTTGTAGCGTCTTCTTGTCATGAATTGAGCCAGTGTTTGCCAATCATTGAAAATTATAGTGGAATTCTATTTGGAGGATTTAGTGAAGTTAATCCATGTCAGGATTTAAGGTTAATGTATTCGATAACAGTATCAGCTGTTAAGTTGTAACTCTATTAATATTCGTGTCCATTAATGACGTACTGTGCACTTCATAGAATAATTCTTTGGATAAATAGATATTTAATCCTGTTGAAATTTATTTACAATGGTATAATTTGTATACCATTAGTATTTTCTTTATTAAATCTTGATCTACGACATTTAATCCTACTAAGCTTAGCTGCTCGTTGGGATCATCCTGGCATTAAATGTAATGAATTAATTAAACGAAAATGATAATAATCAGATAATCAAATGAGAATGTTGCAACGTGAATATACAATACTAGGTGTAATGTAATACGTGTAATATATATAAATAATCCATTGTAATTAATTATAGATAAATTAACATAAATATGATTGACAATTCTGATGACTGTAACCATTGATAATTTTGATGAATAATATCGTGATCTGCACGATTAACATTAAATGTGAAGAACGATATCATGAAGCCAATCTAATTAATCCATATTAGGGATTATCATAAGTGTAATATATGTGATATATTTGTGTCTATGTCAAATTATGAGCACTTTTGTGTTCCCTTTGAACACGTGCTGACTTGTGGAGTGGATCCCTAGATTTCTACTCGGGATATTTCATTCTTTAGAATTTTGATATGACTGTTTTTTTTGTTCTGTTCAGATTTTGAATATACTTTATTTTCGTAATTTTAATCCTTTCTGCATGATGCTTTATAGAGGTGATGGAAGGTCGCGTTAAGAAGGCCATCGCTGAGTGTTCCTGGAGTATTCCACACTCCTGAGGCATTTCATTTTGGTGGAATCTCGTGTTCTTTGAGCTACTTTCATTATTTTGGCAATGGTCTTTCTTAATGACACATTGTTAGGAAATCTGGTGCCCTATTATCCCTTCTACTTGTTGGTAGGACCTGTTTTTTTTAGCCGGGTATTTTCAGGTTCTACGATCCAGTGCTGTCATCGTGGGATTCAACAGGTATTGGTTGGTAATACGGATTCAGTACTGTACCCGTAAAAATCAAGGAGGTACTCGCTAGACATCCAAAGCACAGCTGGATTTTAAAATAGTGAAAGTCCCGGCTAAATTATTTTATCACAATCTCGCCAGCGAGCTCTCCAAGATTATACACAGTAGGCTTGAAACATGTTATGGATAAAACAAACTAGCTTTTATACGGTATAGTACAAACTTAGCTTCTTTTCTCGGGGCTTTGTTGGATAGAAAAAGACATCCTGTCTATTTTAGGCTGTTCCATAACACGTCTCCATTAATAGAATAATTAAGGAACACCGAACAAGACGTATAAAAATATAAATTTATTAATAAAACTAGTTAACAATCACAAACAAAATAACACCCTATAATAAATATCCATTTACGTCACTGAAGCTTATTAAAACTTCTTACATCCACACTAACATAATCGGTTGAAAAATAAAAGTATTCTGCCGTCTACAAATTTTAAAAACAAATCTAAACCTTCTACTGGTTCTCTATTGAGGCGGGCATTCCATTTAAAATTATTAACATTCTCTGTCGCGTGCCTGTCTGCATAGCTGGACTGGTTATATAATGGCAATGGCCTGGTCGTCAGCCCTTCACACACAGCTGTGAGGACTCGACTCATTTGTTTCCTGATCTTGCTACTAACGGGACTTGCTCGAATGCCACTTTCTGTGGTCTCGGTTCTTAGCATACACAATGTGAGAAATGAAACGCAATGAAGCATCTCGAGTTTTAAACAATATCATTTTACAAAAACGGCTTTATTTTTAGTAATTCTCATCTAAACTCATCCATACTCAAAAACCATCTTACTAACACTTGCTACCGTCGTTCATGACCGACGAAGCTTTCTCACACACAAATAACAATTAAACTCAAACACTCATATCAAAAACATTCACTCTTTCTAACTATAATCTAATTCACAAACATTTAAAAATATTAATAATTACAGAAATTCAAAACCCTCGATATAAACAAATGGAAATCCTTATACACTATTTACATGTGTCTATCGCTTCAAAAGAATCACTGTTAAAGCGATATGACCGTGTTAATCTATTTATTAACCCTCCTTCCTTATAGTTTTCTTCTACTATATCTTTCTATTTACGAATGCTAAACCACTTTCATGTCATATCAAGTTAATAGTCGTTATCGGTATACAAATGACCGATCATTTAAGATTAGTTCATTGTTATTACATTTCCAGTTTAATAGAATTTAATAATAGTTTAGCGAACAATGATATTATATGACTTTTCCCATCGAAATTCCGCCTATAAACGACTTTCGTGTCGCAGATCTGATCACATTAGGAATCTTCCATCACTCTACTATAATACAACAATGCTTCTGTTATTTAAACAACAGTACTTCATGACAATGAATACGGTATCACCCTCGTATTCCAAGCAACCATATACGACAAAACCTACATGTCATCAACTCAATTGTTCTCAACAATTGTTCCACACTAATGGCATAACTTCTTTCTAGCATTGATCTTATTGTTGTTACAATCCATTGCTTATAAATGAACAGCAATATCTGTTCTACAATTACACTGATCGTTCTCAAACGATTATATTGATATATCTTTAAAGATTTACTAAACGAAGTTACTGAGACATAAAACACCATGTCTCTAGACATTTAATAAAAATACACATGTTTCTCCATACTGGTCATTCCTACAATATGCACGGCTGCAAAACTACATTGACAAATAACGTAGTGTTACATTTGCGCATTGATAACACATCCTGTTATTTCATCGCTCAATACGGATCGATCACGACCGGATGAGATTTTATCTGACTTTCCTATGGTCGGATGAATTATCTTTCAATAGATATGTCTGAAATAATGTACATTTAATGAAGGGCAAAGCCTTCCTTCAATTCAATAATGGTTTGTCATCAACTGAATTTACAGTAACTTCATTCTAAGTAAAGAATGTTCATAAATGTTTAACTTCACGTCGTAATCATAACGAATGTAACTTGCTATATCGACGAATTGTTTATAATATTAGGTGATATTTCACATCATATCACGCGTAGATTTCTTCTCCTAACTATGAATTCTTCTTACAGAAAGAGTGCCCAAGTTCATTTAAGCAAAATGAATTAACTGAAAATATAGAAGACAAAATGGCTGAAGTCTTGAATAAAAATTGAAATCGTCGAATAATAACTTCTTTAAAGATTTTCCCAATGGAAAATAAATTTCTCAAACACCTGACTTCAGTTCAGAAACTGAATCATGAAAACTTTTCCAAGTATAGATGATGAATGGCTATCATCCTATAAAATCTTTAAGAATAAAACTGAATAAACATCGAAGTGAAAATACATGAATTAAATATGGAGAATTGTTGTTCACAAATGCCGCCAAAAATTCTCAAACATAATATAATGAAAAACATTTCTACCTTAATCTCGTGGAAAATTGAAGTTCATTATTAGTTATTAGAAAATACCCAGCTGGATAAACATCCAGTTATGATTTGATGAAATCATACCCATTCCCCACCATCGGATAAGAACTGCGACCTCGAGAACGGAAAGATTTCCTTCTCGGCATATTCGTCTCCTCCGGGCATCGAACATCGTTCCTCGAACGTGGATTCCATCTCGAACAATCATCGGACCTAGTATCTTCTATCTTTTGTTTCCCCGTTTATGATTCTTCAATAGCCGACATCACTCGAAAGTTCTCCATCATCATCGAGCAATATTTTCTTAATAGCATCATCGTTACCAATAAATTTGTAAGCTGAACGTCGATTCACTATCGTAGATGTTAATGTTCATTTGGTTGGTCAATGAAAGATTATATCTGCTCGTAGTCAAGAATGAATGTACATGAAAGTACATTAAATGTACTGAATGGAAGTGTACATAATGTATCTTGTTGTCTCGGCATTATATCATTCTAGATGTTATAGGTATTCTCGTTGTTCCTTAACGTTGTTCCATGTTGCTATTCACAATCCTGTCTCGACATATCCCAATCGCGTAATAGTTTTAATACATCATATCCCACATACTTAAAATGTCATAAACCAATTCCACTTTATAATTGTCTGTAGCCATCATAGTGTTCAAATACAATAAAGTAACAATGTTCATACAATATCACTTTACTTACTTATTGCTGCAACGTGAGCTTGCCTGTGTTGAAGTCTCACTGCACAAAAATGATTCTTTCGGCGCTGAGATAAGTAGCTTTCTCTGACAACACAAAGTGTCCTATAACTTTCGAATTTCTCGATGAATTTCCTTAAATCTTCTTATGGTGAAGCCTTATCACTGGATAAGTATAATGTATACTGTTTAGTTCCCGCTCAACTTCACTTAGTTTTCAGCGGGGCTCTCAATAACTATTGGCCGGTATCGCCGCTGTCTCTCGTGTCGCGTAAGACCGCACTCAGTATCGTGTCTACGGGAATGAACTACCCCGCGTAACACGTCTTGTAGCTTCGAAGTCAGTCGAGAGAAGAGCGCTTCTAGAAGCCGTCCCCCCTTTAACTCGTCCGAAATTTGGTGCCATTGTTGATCGCGCGTAATTAAGGGCGCGCACATTTAATAAAGCTTATTACAGTGTAATTCTTCCCTTTCTGGGTCATTCAAAGTAGTAGTAATATCTTCCTTTAATTTTCTTGATGATTTCAATGGAATGGAATCGTTACATAGGGCTTAAATGGCATAGTTAATCACAGTTAATCACATTAACTAGGTAAAAATCCATATCTGCTACCATAAACCCTCCTCTCATTGGCTGTAAGCATATATCCAATAATATATTTTATAACAATTAACTGGTAATATTTCGCGCTATTTCCTTGTTGCTAGGCATTTTTCAATGATCGAGAATATTTTGGGGCGTCTCTGATCACGTAATGGGTTTCTCCCACTGCCTGCGTTCGCTATAACGAAGCTCGCCTGAGCCAAATTCCAAGCTTTATATTGCAATGTTTAACTGTATCATGGGCTCGAAAAATAACATCATTTTCATCATGATACATCCAAATTTCAGGCGCAGTACTGTACCGTATATTTTCATAAGGTTATGCCTAGATACTGTAGTGGAGACGACGAGAGACGCGATGCTGTTGAGCTCGTGAGTCAAGTCTTGATCTATCACGCCGTTAATATAAGAAGTGTCATTCGGTTCGAGATCGGAAAGTAACGAGCAATCCCGAGTGGGTGGGCTCACAGCCAGACCGATCAATAAACATATATGTGACGTCATGTCATATATCGATCCACGCTACAGGATTATCTTTATTGTTTTGAAGTGAATTAGAGTATTAGAAGACTTTTCAAAGGACATAGAACGCAGATTACCATAGCAGAAAGCTATTTCATATGAGGAATATAATATAACAAGCGACGTGCAAGAATAACATCTATAATGATCAAGCCATAAGCGAGTTATTGACACATCGAGATATCGATGAAGGAAGGTGGTAGTGGGGGTTGCTTGCTGTGGCGTTTGGCAGCAAGCAAGGCGACTTCACTTGGACTAGTACTTTTGTATTCGGAGTGTCATATGTGTGGTTACGCAACTCGGCTAGTAAGCGAGATCGCAGGTGCAAGGCAGGCTGTGATAACTCCGTGTGGAGACGGCTCGCGTTTATACTCAGCTAAGCCGAACAGTCTTTTTCAAAGTGCGTTATAAACGTGCAGAGTATTTCGTGTCTCGACAAGCGGACGTGTACCGTGCACAAGAACTTATTAAAGTTACAATTTTATAATGGATCTGAGATATTTTCAGAACAGTTTTAAATGTATACTGCCATCTAGGTCAAGAAGAATTGTGTCAAAAAGAAAGGACGGGGACTGACTGTATGTCTCTGTCCAGCGGTGTCCATTATCAAGTCAGGCATTTCGAAACCTTGTGAGGTCTTCATCACGAGTAATAGTAACGTGTATGATTGTGCTGATACATGCTAACTTCAGGACTTGTTAAGCTGTACATTATGCAGACACTAGAACGCATATTATCATCTGAGATGTCAGTGGGGAAGTTCAATGTTATAGTTATGACTTCCAGAATGGCAGGCTAGATTAAATGGGGTAGCTTCATGAGAAATGCTTAAGCGAAATGACTGCCACCCACAACTGCATTCTCCTTGTTGGAGAGGAATATATTTTCACCGCACTCCAGTGGTTGTTTGCGAGTGCTTTCATGAGCTGCGACATGCAGGACAGTGCTTTTTCTCAGGCGGATGATAGTATTTCTGGCATGATGGAAGTAGGCTCGTATGGTCGTCTGACCAGTATGCGTGTGCACCGCAGGCCCGGGTTCGATTCCCACATCCAGAGAAGAAGAAGAGTGTATTATCTGGTAATACCCTGGATATTCATCAGATATTTATATATCCCGCTTAAGACGCTTCAAGATGCTACAAAAGGTACTGGACCAGCAGACTCTTTAACGTAGCTTAGTAGAGGCACTTGTTAGCAATTGCAATTGTCATTTCATTTTTTGTAGATTAAATGGGTATTCACAAGTTTAGGTTCGATGTTTCTGTCGAATCTGACTTGCTGTGTTCCCGGGATTTTGTATTCGCTTAACGAATTCATCCCTTGTGTATTATTAGTCTGGATTATTTAATCAGTAGAATCATTAATTTCTTAGTAGTGCGTATTTTTATTTGCCGAGAAGATAATTTAGGGGAAGATCTTCAATATTTTGTCTAAGCATAGTATCAATCGCGTTTCTTTCTCAGTGTTTGGAACACTGATTTCTTTGAGGCCAGTACATGTTTTTCATGTACTACTGTTCTGTTAGGAACTTCGTTTTCTCGCAGCGATTTGAATCTTGGAAAGTTTATCTTGGTGTTCGTTGCATTTATAGTTTTAATCCACCTGTTGTTTTTTTATGGAAAGCACTTCGCTTTTGTGAGTGCAGATTTATTAGTGGATTTACTTAATGATTGTCGTTGGATTAACCTGATTAGTTAACTTGCTTTCATGGTGTAAGTTTTATCCACTGATACTTCGAAGCCCACCGAAGTTGGAGTCTATCCTGTTTCAGGAAAAGATCAGTTTTACCTTCTATTAGGTCTTCATTTGAGATTAACTTAATTTAGGATGTCATTTTGAAACATGTATTTTCCACAGTATTAACGTGAATAATTGCATTTAGTGAAATTTTGTGAGTGAGATATAGTATAGCAGTTTTGAACACCATTCACAAAGTTGATTAAATTATTCCAGGAAAGCTTGACTTGGAGTCAAGAAAAATGAACAAGTATTATTAATATACATTATCGGGAGGCAATATAGGTTAATTTTCTAGTGGAATGTTTCAGTGTCTCGACTTTGAACAACGTGCTTAAGGTTAGTGTGTGAGTTAAGCATGTTTGTAGCTCTTGTATGAGTATTGAGATTAAATAATAGTACTGTTTCGAAGGTTCGCATAACCTTGTTGTGTTGTGTTTTGGATGCACATCTGGGATGATGCACATTTGTGAGATTTTATGCTTGTTGAAGCATTAGGCCTATTTTACATTGAGCCGGTAAGTGCTTTTCAGCCGGTAAGTGCCAATCTGTTTATGACTTCGAGTAGTCAACACCCGTGTTTGGTGTTACGTTAATATAGATGAATTTTTCTGGTATTTTAATGTCTGTTAGAGACATTGGCGTCGTCATTCTTATAGAGCGATCCTACATGCTTTTCTTCACCTAATCAAAGGCAAGGCATGGATAATCTGTTCGAGCTACGTAAGACATTTCCACAGCATATAATCATTAAAACCTCTACAATATTGTACAAGTTTACTTGAAATTTGAATCATGAACATAGTCGATAGATACACTACTTAGCTTAATTGCTAGATAAAAATTGGTAACCCGATGTATTGCATGTTAATTACACATCACGATGCGAATGTTATGGCCAAGATCAGCTGTTTAGGCTGAATCATGTGAATGTCTGAGGACATTTATGTATATATTCTTGTTACGTGCAAGAGCCCGTCCCAACGTTTTCAAACATGTATCTACCCTTGAATGTGACTTCATGACATTTTGAAACGACCGCCTGGTCGCTTGGTTCCGTTTGTGAACACGAGATGGCAGCTGCTGTCGGACTTCGGGGTTTCTTCACGTGGTTCCTTCTTCTCCACTAGAGTGTGTTGGTTGTGCCTTATAAAACTAATCCTATTCGTGTCATATTTGAAGGAATTTATTATATTCTACGTCATGAAACAAAGGACTGTGTATGCTTGATGCCGCCAAATTAATTGCTTAATAATGACATTGTTGCTTGATGTGTCAAGCTGTGATTGGACAATTAAATTAACATGTATGCAATGCTGTTTTTGACGCGCGATTCTCCGCCATCTTGTGGAGTTCATTGTCTGTCGTCTAAGAAGCAACTGGCCAGCTGGTGTGACAGAGTATCTCTTCGTGGGCGGGGGGGGCCTTGGCCCCCAGCTTATACAAAATATGAATACCAATTCTACTAAGAAATTGCCTGTGCTCTTCAGGCTATTATTTCATCGTTTCGCAGTGAAGAAGTACGAAATGAAAAACGCATCTCGATACAGACCAGTGCTTGTGATACCAAAACGAAGCATGTGCTGGGTGGGCCATTTTCAGGCAATATAGTGCCGTATTACGTTATTTGGTTTGTGTGTGAATTATTTTATTTTTATTGTGTCTCCACTCTGAAGTTTTAAGGTACGTTTTTTATTTTTTTTATTTTGGGAGCTCCAATATGGGCCTTGTATGAATGTTTGATCTTGTGTTTTGTTTCGCCTGGTAGGCCAAAAATTTTGCTATGTTTTAATAATGTTTCCATATATATATATTAATTTTGTTATTTTTTTCGTACCTTCTGGAGACACATTTCTAAGTTTATTTTACGTTTTAAATTATTATTTATTTTCTTTTGGCAATCTTGGGATTGGCATATTATTAATCTGTTTTACGATCCGATGCTCCACACTCATGTTAATAGTATTTAGATGTAATTGTTTTCCTCATTTCATTTCTTTCCGGTGATTTTAAAATTAATTTAATGCTAATTCTTTGCCGTAATTTCGATTTGACATGCGGTCTCCTGTTTTTAGTGGCCATGTTTGTTTTTGTTTTGCCGAAATGCATTCTGGTCTTGAGGGCAGTCTCTTGGCGCCGTCCGCGAAACTCAAACGTGTTGTGGTGTTAACTTAATATGTTTTTTTTATTAACCTTGTTGGTTTAACTTTGTGTTTTTGGTGAATGTTCTTGTGTTTTTCTTAGTCACGAATATCGGGAATTTCTTAATTGATCATATTTTATTGTGGTGTTTGAAGCCATATTTTCAGTGTTGCCTTAGTAAACAAGAGTTTAGTGCTTTTCAGTCGGTCAACACGAATGTACCCAAAAGAGATGGGTTATGCCCTAATCCTGAAATAAATTACATGAGATTAATAAAACACTAGGATGACCAGTTTCGATCGTCAAGCGATCATCATCAGATCCATTACACTTAGGCTACAAAATCTATGTTTGAAATACAGGTGAAAATATTTACAATATGTACAATTATTTAGTTGCAGTATTGGTACTGCAACTGTCAGTGTATGCTAAATGCAGTATATATGTTAGGTGAAATGCTAAATGGTGATAGCTATCCGGAGATTGTACTTTAGAGAGATTATATGGTTGTAAACTATGGTTAAACTATAAAATTTTTGGCTAACTACTTATCTGATTGTCTTCCGTATTACAGCTACTCGCAGTTTTCGTGCTCACTGAAACTCGCTGTGCGGTCGACTGCGGTGGTTATCTTAACGACTGGTTTTTCCCCTGCCTCCTCCCCCCTGTCCCTACGTGCTGTGGGGAGTGATAGCGATGTGTTTATGTGAGGTGTTGCTAACCTAGATAAGATGTATGTTATTGAATGAGGTGGGTCCACAACTATTAAAGACCGTGGATTGGCCCTCGCCACGCGTGGAGCATAACCCATTCGAACTAAGCGTTGACGGTCTTATGAGGACGTCCCGGCATCTTTAATACTGCCGCGAATATGGGCCTTGGTTTATTGCAGAAGCAAAGTACATCGTACACCTGATCCAGATAACATTTACCTATTAAAAACCCCTAATTTCCCCCCTTTTTTATCTAGCTTGGCTGTGTCGCTAAATTGTGTTTTGTTTCCGACAGGGTGTGTTTTTTTAGTAGCGTGAAGAGGGGTGAGCTCTCCATGAACGTGTGTTCATTTAGATTGTTGGGATTGTTTCGTTTGGCTAGATGTATCTCGATTGCTTCCTTTATGTCAAGAGCTCTGCCTTTCGATTCGTGATGGATTATTTTAAGGTCCGACTCTATGTTGGTAAAGCTGTGCCCTGCGTCACACATATGTTCGCACACGGCTGAATGTGTTCCGTATCTTATCGCATTCCTATGTTCATTATAACGTGTGTCTACTCGCCTTCCACTCTGCCCGATGTAATTAGCTTGACAATCGGTGTCTTGGCACGTTATAGAATATACCCCTGACCTTGAATACGGGTCACGTTTATTTAGATTACTATTTAGGAGGTGCCTAGCGGTTGTGTTTTTCGTCGTGAAAGCTATCTTTATGCCTTGTTTTTTGAATAGGTTAGTGATTTTATATGTATTCGCATTCACATAGTTGAAACGCGCAAATTTTTTCTCATTACTGTCCGGTTTGGGAATCGTTTTATCTTTATTTTTATGTTTGGCTATAATTTGATTTATTTTGCTTGGCGAGAAGTTGTTTTCCTTTGCTATTTGCATAATAGTTCTTATTTCCTTATTATAGTTGTCTTTTGACATGGGTATGTTTAAAGCTCTGTGCACCATTGAATTGAAACCCGCTAGTTTGTGCGTACTGGGGTGATTAGACTGATTGTCGATTGCATGCGAGGTTTGTGTTGCTTTCCGGAATATGGAATATGAAAGGTCGTTGTCTTTACGTTCAATAGTTATATCGAGATAATTTATTTTCCGGTCTATTGTTTCTCCAATCCATTAATAGCCTTCACCACTCTATCAAATTCACTAAGGAATCCGAAATAGCACTAAACTCTTGATCATATTTTATTTTATTAATTTAATTTTAAGTTTTCTGTTTTATGACGTGGCATGGATCCCTGCATGTCCGGTCGGTATTGCGTCTTACTAAATTATCATGCCCGTTCTCATTTAATTATGCCTGGAATTTTATTTTTATCTTTGGGCTTTAACATTCTAATTTTAATGTAATTCTTTTCCTTTTTTGCTTTGCAAGCAAGCATGTTAAGCCGTCTCTTGCCTATTTTTGTAATTTAATGCTGGATGATGCATGTGCTGTTTCTGGTGGAGGTGCTCTTTTAACTTTTAACATTAAATTTTTATTTTAAATTTTTAAACAACTGTTGTGGCATTTTTTTCGTCGGCAGCAGTTCTGTTGGTTATTGGGGGGTATCTGTAGAATAGCCTGTGCGTTGTCCCCTTCTCCACCTTCCTTCTACCCCTTTGGAGCTCTTCTGTTGGGGCATGTCATCTGGAGGTGATTTTGCTGTGGAAGCGATGCGGACCTCTGAATAAACGGTAAGTTGGCCCATCCACCCAGGCCGTCCACGTGTCATTTCTTATAAATACTTGTATATTATCTTGATATTGCTACACTTTTGGAATATCGTTTAAGACGATACACGTGTAAAAATTTTGATAATTCTTCTTTATTCATCGTCTAATATTTCATCCAGTCCTCCTTATATCATTAGGAGATTGATGCCAATATCCTTGTTTCATAATGTGAGATATTATATTTAGAATCACCCCAGCGTGTAGGGGATGATCGTAATCCATTTCTGGAATCATTGAGGATTTTCTTACTACAGTTGTGTTTAGCTGTGATTTTGTTTTCTTGACGACAGGGTAATAATTTTTTATTTTCTTGTCTGTTACCTTGTTCTCTTGGAATAAATTGTTTTCCCAATTTTAAATCATGGTGTGATATTTTAACGAAGAGATTGGAGGTCGTTTTAAGATGGCCATCGCTTGGATTTTCTTTTTCCAGGGTTTTCCACCCTTGAGATAGTTCTTTTTAGAGTTGTTTTTCGTGTTCTTGAGCTAGTTTCTTATTTTTTCGTTCGTTGTAGCCATGGTCATTCTTAAAACAGCCTGATAGGATGACTAATACCCCATTCATTCCTTGGAGGTAGGACCTGGGAGGGTTTTTCTTTGGGCATTCTTCAGGTTCTACGATCCAGTGACCTTCGAGGAATGGTAAATGTTTCGGGTACATAGATATATGGCGCCGAACGTTTGGGCCCGAATAAACTTGGATTACCAGGTTTATAGCCATAGTTTTGTGGAGGCCAACGTTATGGGTTCGAATAGACCTGGTTTACCAGACTTATAGCCACAGTTGTAGGCCTAAAATAAAATTGGAACACCAGAGAATGGAGACCAATCTTATTATCATGCTATACCGAGCGCGAATTGGGACATCGTGTTTCGTTGTGGTAGTGATGAAGGCACATGGATAATGGTGAATCAATATTTTGGCACAAATTATTGAAATTCCTGTGGAATAAAAGCAATTACGATGTTACTCGAACTACTTGATTTAGGTAGTATTGCAACCGTTATCAGATTCTTGATTTAAATATATTGAAGTGGTGCCAAACTTTTTATTTGGTTATAAACGACCAGAACTTGTTCAATAAGAGTTATTCATAGTAATCTCCTTTGACGTATTCAGTCGAGTGAGACACTTATTGTAACACACGTGTGAGTTGCACATAGGTGATTTGTCCTATTTAACTCCGGCTGATGATTTTTGCTGACATCATCTTTACGTTAGGATGCTTCGTGTAAGTTTAATTTTGTTTTATGATAGAATCTACCATCTCTGATTTAAAATATCACACATATTGGGATTTTAGGCAATCTCAGAATGAAACTGGATGACATGAATTTAATTTAAGTTTAGATATAAGTTAATGCAAGGAAATAAAAATACGCACTCTTATGGCAATTTGTGGTTGTGTGCAGATGTTTTCGCTATGCTTTCTCATGTAGTGTTCCCATGTTATCTAGTGACAAGTGTATTTGTGTTGAATTATGGCTGATAACCAGGCAGTCACTGTTGCAGACTTTAAAAAAATGTTTGAGATGATAGAAGGCAAGCTACAGCATCTCAATAATGACATTGAGAATATCAAATCTCAATACAAGACTACATTTGAAAATATATATGAAAATACAACACATAATAATGAAACTCTCAAGGATGCAGTAGGCCTAACTGAAGGCATCTGGAGTGAATTAGATAACTTAAGGTCATCCATGAAAGAAATTAAAGACAGTTCAAAAAAAATTCAGGCTAATGTTTGTCATGTTAGGTCGAATCATCAATCCACGGAAACCAGTATTAAAACTGACATCAGCAATGTTAAAACTGACATCAGTAATGTTACAACTGAAATTAGCAATGTTAAAACTGAAATTAGCAATGTTACAACTAATCTTCAAACCGATATTGGCAATGTTAAAGTAGAAGTTTGGAATGCCCAGGCTAATCTTAATAAAGAGATCACTAATGTCAAAACTAATCTCGATCAAGTACAGGAAAGTCAAAAAGAGGTTGAAAAAACTGTTAAATATGTTAGCACTAATGTTAGAATGATGCAAGCACAGGTTAACGATCTGAAAACAGATATGGGTTTAGTAGAAACCACACAGAAAAAATACAATCTCAGGTTAAGAACATTCAAAATGACGTCAATCAGATTGAGTCGAAACAAACCAAGATCCAATCCCAAGTAAATAAGATCGAGTCAAGTCAAGCCTATACTGAAATAAAACTTAATGAAATGGAACAGTTAAATATCAATTTCCGTAGTGAAATCAAATGGGATTTCGAAAGGGGTAAAAAGGAAAGTAAGGACCTTTTTGATGCACTACAGTCGCAATTTACTCACGACACCAGTCAAACGCAAAATAGTTTGGAGCATTTGAAAGGTGAAATGAGCACGTTGCAGACTCAAGTGGCTGACCATACTAAATTAATTAAGGCAGACTTTGACATCGACCTCAAAACTATTATTAATGAAAATCTTGCTCTTTTAAAACAAGAACTGAATAAGGTCAATGAGGATAGTTTTCAAAATGCTAAATCTAGTATAGAAAAGAGTCTTGCCACTAAACTTTCCAATGCCACTAGGGAAATCATTGATGTAAGGACTGATTTAAACAAAAGAGTGGATGCTGTTCAAGAAAAACAGATAGATAATTTTACAGGGCTAGAAACTCGAATTAAAGCCGTAGAACTTATGATTGATCAGGGACAGTTTGCTTTAAACGAGATAAGGGAAAAGAAAACTTCCGAGATCAATGAGCTAAGGAAAGGCCTCGAAAGCATTAATTTGGGAGGTGGTATCAACTTGGATACTCTTAAAGAACAATTGCGATTGCTAATAAATAGTGATTTTAGAGTCGTTGTAGATGAGCCAGTTAACCCAGTAGAGGAACAAAAAGGAATCGACATTCAGGAATCTTTTAAGGCTCCAACGTCTGTTCAGTTTAGTCCGATGGAACAGTCGAATAGAGCTATATCTCGCACATCAGAACTCCAAACCCAAGCGAAAGAATTTACTTCGTCAACTCCCAATGTAGGTGCAAATAGTAATGTCACAACAACATCAGATAGGGCATCTAATATAACCATCATTAGGAACTTTGAAGATAAACCAAGGAAATTTAACAATCTAAATGGATCCACTCCTTTAGAATTTATTAGAGGCATCCCAAGGTTATTTTATGGAATCTCATGTACCACATGAACGGAAATTGAGGGTAGTAGAGAGATTTTTATCGGACGCTCCTCTTCAGTGGTTCAAAGCGTTCAGGTACACCTTTGAGGATTTCGACCAGTTCACACAAGCGTTTGTTCAGCGTTTTTGGTCAATTGAGGTCCAACAGAACATAAGGTCCGAGATTTATTCAAGGAAGTATGCTACTACAGGACCGACTAGTTATGCAGAATATTTCGCTTGTCAGTTGGCTAAACTGAGATTTCTTGATCCACCCTTGTCGCAGGTTGAATTAGTAGAAGCCATATCGCGATAGCTTCCAGCTGAAGTTAGGAAGTCACTCATAACCTCTGGTATCTCGACCTTAGCATCGATGGATGATCTATTGCGTCGCCTCGATCATATTAGTTTAATGACGCAACCGACAGTCACCAAGAGTTCTAGACAGGAACCTAAGACTGTAAACGCGGTCATGATGAATAGGACTCAACAAACTGAGCGTTTCCAGCCTCGAAATGAAAATAGAACAGGTCCAATCAGGAATAGCTATCAGAATGATAGGAGATGGAACGACCAACAGAGAGATGAAAATAGTAGACCTTGGCAACGTCGATATGATGACAGAAACTTTTATAACTGCCGATATAGTCAGAGTGACAGGGATCGGAGAGAAGCTCCATACGACAGGAACCGGAGAGAAGCTCCATATGACAGGGATCGGAGAGAAGCTCCATACGACAGAAATAGGAGAGAAGCTCAGTACAACCGGAATCAAGGCGATAACCGACAAAGTCAAGGTCACTCCAGATATAAAAATTACAGAACAGAGGAATATGAAAGAAAGAGACAGCAGGATAGGCTCAAGAGAGGGCGAGATAGGTCCCCAGAAGAAGGACGAAGAAGGTCAAAAGAGAGAAAGGAGGGAGTGAGAGATCAGGCTCAAGCCAGCACCAGCAGAAAGGATAGAAGTCTGGAGAGAACCCCTGACAGAGAAAAGGAAAATATTATACGAAGAAATTGAAGACTGACGCTGGCATAACATTCGCATAAAGAGTCCATTTAAATAGAAGGCCAGAGAGAGCTTGGAAAGAACCTATATGATAGCAAGAGCATTTGGAAATAACTGCTACGATATTGTAAGCACAAATGGTAGAGAAGTTATAGGACGTTTTAATGCTAAAAACCTCAAGAGATTTGTGGAGAAGATTGTTTAAGATCTGTATGAAAATAACGATACATATATCGAAATTACCTAGATTGGTGCAAATAAAAGCAAAATGAATTTTATTTGAGATATCAGTGGGGAAATGTACCGTATATTTTCATAAGGATATGCTCAGATACTGTAGTGGAGACGACGAGAGACGCGATGCTGTTGAGCTCGTGAGTCAAGTCATGATCTATCACGCCGTTAATATAAGAAGTGTCATTCGGTTCGAGATCGGAAAGTAACGAGCATTCCCGAGTGGGTGGACTCACAGCCAGACCGATCAATAAACATATATGTGACGTCATGTCATATATCGATCCACGCTACAGGATTATCTTTATTGTTTTGAAGTGAATTAGAGTATTAGAAGACTTTTCAAAGGACATAGAACGTAGATTACCATAGCAGAAAGCCATTTCATATGAGGAATATAATATAACAAGCGACGTGCAAGAATAACATCTATAATGATCAAGCCATAAGCGAGTTATTGACACATCGAGATATCGATGAAGGAAGGTGGTAGTGGGGGTTGCTTGCTGTGGCGTTTGGCTGCAAGCAAGGCGACTTCACTTGGACTTGTACTTTTGTATTCGGAGTGTCATATGTGTGGTTACGCAACTCGACTAGTAAGCGAGATCGCAGGTGCAAGGCAGGCTGTGATAACTCCGTGTGGAGACGGCTCGCGTTTATACTCAGCTAAGCCGAACAGTCTTTTTCAAAGTGCGTTATAAACGTGCAGAGTATTTCGTGTCTCGACAAGCGGACGTGTACCGTGCACAAGAACTTATTAAAGTTACAATTTTATAATGGATCTGAGATATTTTCAGAACAGTTTTAAATGTATACTGCCATCTTGGTCAAGAAGAATTGTTTCAAAAAGAAAGGACGGGGACTGACTGTATGTCTCTGTCCAGCGGTGTCCATTATCAAGGCAGCCATTTCAAAACCTTGTGAGGTCTTCATCACGAGTAATAGTAACGTGTATGATTGTGCTGATACATGCTAACTTCAGGACTTGTTAAGCTGTACATTATGCAGACACTAGAACGCATATTATCATCTGAGATGTCAGTGGGGAAGTTCAATGTTATAGTTATGACTTCCAGAATGGCAGGCTAGATTAAATGGGGTAGCTTCATGAGAAATGCTTAAGCGAAATGACTGCCACCCACAACTGCATTCTCCTTGTTGGAGAGGAGCATATTTTCACCGCACTCCAGTGGTTGTTTGCGAGTGCTTTCATGAGCTGCGACATGCAGGACAGTGCTTTTTCTCAGGCGGATGATAGTATTTCTGGCATGAAGGGAGTAGGCTCGTATGGTCGTCTGACCAGTATGCGTGTGCGCCGCAGGCCCGGGTTCGATTCCCAGATCCAGAGAAGAAGAAGAGTGTATTATCTGGTGATACCCTGGATATTCATCAGATATTTATATATCCCGCTTAAGACGCTTCAAGATGCAACAAAAGGTACTGGACCAGCAGACTCTTTAACGTAGCTTAGTAGAGGCACTTGTTAGCAATTGCAATTGTCATTTCATTTTTTGTAGATTAAATGGGTATTCACAAGTTTAGGTTCGATGTTTCTGTCGAATCTGACTTGCTGTGTTCCCGGGATTTTGTATTCGCTTAACGAATTCATCCCTTGTGTATTATTAGTCTGGATTATTTAATCAGTAGAATCAGTAATTTCTTAGTAGTGCGTATTTTTATTTGCCGAGAAGAGAATTTAGGGGAAGATCTCCAATATTTTGTCTAAGCATAGTATTAATCGCGTTTCTTTCTCAGTGTTTGGAACACTGATTTCTTTGAGGCCAGTACATGTTTTTCATGTACTACTGTTCTGTTAGGAACTTCGTTTTCTCGCAGCGATTTGAATCTTGGAAAGTTTATCTTGGTGTTCGTTGCATTTATAGTTTTAATCCACCTGTTGGATTTTTTTTTATGGAAAGCACTTCGGTTTTGTGAGTGCAGATTTATTAGTGGATTTACTTAATGATTGTCATTGGATTAACCTGATTAGTTAACTTGCTTTCATGGTGTAAGTTTTATCCACTGATACTTCGAAGCCCACCGAAGTTGGAGGCTATCCTGGTTCAGGAAAAGATCAGTTTTACCTTCTATTAGGTCTTCATTTGAGATTAACTTAATTTAGGATGTCATTTTGAGACATGTATTTTCCACAGTATTAACGTAAATAATTGCATTTAATGCAATTGTGTGAGTGAGATATAGTATAGCAGTTTTGAACACCATTCACAAAGTTGATTAAATTATTCCAGGAAAGCTTGACTTGGAGTCAAGAAAAATTAACAAGTATTATTAATATACATTATCGGGAGGCAATATAGGTTAATTTGCTAGTGGAATGTTTCAGTGTCTCGACTTTGAACAACGTGCTTAAGGTTAGTGTGTGAGTTAAGCATGTTTGTAGCTCTTGTATGAGTATTGAGATTAAATAATAGTAGTGTTTTGAACGTTCGTATAACCTTGTTGTGTTGTGTTTTGGATGCACATCTGGGATGATGCATATTTGTGAGATTTTATGCTTGTTGAAGCATTAGGCCTATTTTAGATTGAGCCGGTAAGTGCTTTTCAGCCGGTAAGTGCCAATCTGTTTGTGACTTCGAGTTGTCAACACCCGTGTTTGTTGTTACGTTAATATACATGAGTTTTTTTTGGTATTTTAATGTCTGTTGGAGACATTGGCGTCGTCATTCTTATAGAGCGATCCTACATGCTTTTCTTCACCTAATCAAAGACAAGGCTTGGATAATCTGTTCGAGCTACTTAAGACATTTCCACCGCATATAATCATTAATAGCTCTACAATTTTGTACAAGTTTACTTGAAATTCGAATCATGAACATAGTCGATAGATACACTACTTAGCTTAATTGCTAGATCAAAATTGGTAACCCGATGTATTGCATGTTAATTACACATCACGATGCGAATGTTATGGCCAAGATCACCAGTTTAGGCTGAATCATGTGAATGTCTGAGAACATTTCTGTATATATTCTTATAAACACTTGTATATAATCTTGATATTGCTACACTTTTGTAATATCGTTTAAGACGATACAAAAAATTTTGATAATTCTTCTTTATTCATCGTCTAATATTTCATCCAGTCCTCCTAATATCATTAGGAGATTGATGCCTAATATCCTTGTTTCATAATGTGAGATATTATATTTAGAATCACCCCAGCGTGTAGGTGATGATCGTAATCCATTTCTGGAATCATTTAGGATTTTCTTACTACAGTTGTGTTTAGCTGTGATTTTGTTTTCTTGACGACAGGGTATTAATTTTTTATTTTCTTGTCTGTTACCGTGTTCTCTTGGAATAAATTGTTTTCCCAATTTTAAATCATGGTGTGATATTTTAACGAAGAGATTGGAGGTCGTTTTAAGATGGCCATCGCTTGGATTTTCTTTTTCCAGGGGTTTCCACCCTTGAGATAGTTCTTTTTAGAGTTGTTTTTCGTGTTCTTGAGCTAGTTTCTTATTTGTTCGTTCGTTGTAGCCATGGTCATTCTTTAAACAGCCTGATAGGATGACTAGTACCCCCATTCATTCCTCTACTTGGTGGTAGGACCTGGGAGGGTTTTTCGCCGGGCATTTTTCAGGTTCTACGATCCAGTGACCATCGAGGGATTTCACCAGGTATTGGTAAATGTTTCGGGTACAGTACCTAATAATGAAAACCAGTCAAATTCCACGACAGTCATTTAATTTTATCACCGCAATCAAAATACATAATTTGACGAATTACATTTTATTTTACAGATCTACCTTTCTAAAATAATATACATACCACACTTATTGAATTGCGAAAGAAAATACTCTTTATATTACATTTCTTATAGACATATAAACGATACACAAGAAAAAGTCAAAATTATTCGATGTTCACAATACTGTTCAAATTTATTTATCTTCACTGTGCAATGTGTTTGTAATGAATTTTCTTACCTATTTGATATATCCTAAACACCCATTTACTGAGAATCAAATTGCTACATTTTGTAAATAAAAAATAAAAAATAATGACATGACGTGACCGTGGATCTTGAATACAATCACGGTAAAACAGACATAGGATGCCATCTGTGGATGATAGTTGTTACCAACGGTACAAGGACGAGATTCGGCCAACTAGGTCCATCGGACGTCGGGGAGGGAATTTGCGTTTGTTTGAATGAGCGACCCCTTAAAAACTACGGGCTTGGCGAGCTTCGAAAGAATTCAGGCCCGTACGAACTACGGGTTTGGTAAGGAGAGTGTTAATAACCACTTCAATATCATAACTAAAATTACATAGATCCGGACTTCAATAGCTTCTGTAACTAATATATTGTAAATATCTTCACCCACATATTCGTAGACATAGATTTAAAGCCTGAGAGTAAAGGATGTGTAGATCAAAAAATTCTAATCTACGTGAATTTATTAATCTCATGTAATTGTTTCCAGTTTAGGGAATGACATCCTTTACAATTGGTTGCAATCGTGTTGGCCAACAGAATAATATTTACATTTAATTTACTGCGGCAACAATAAAGAATGGCTTCCAATGCGATAATAAAGCGTACCTGATGTACCTTAGCCACATTTATACATTATGACACCCCCACTATAGAACGGAAGAATTTCACAAAAGAATGTTCTCTCTCTACGAAGCAAACAACAGTGGTGTAATACATTTCTCTCTGTGCAACAGCCCTCAACCCGTGAGGACTGGCGCATGGGTATTTTCGACACGAAGAATAAATAATGTCCTCCATGTTTGTTTTGGTCAGCCCTCATTTCCTGTCGCCTACTGTACCTTCCTTCCTAGCCTTCAGCTGCAACCTTAAAAAGTAACATGTCCATAACCTTGTTATAATCCTATATTATTTATGGTCGGGTCAGATTTACCAATGGCGCCAGTCTTCGCGTGTCAAATCTTCGCTTACGTTAGTTGCGTCGATATGAAAAAATAAGGGGAAAACCCACGTTTTGAGGTGAAGCACAATAACATACCACAGTGCTATTGCCCTTGCAGTGCTAATAGGAAAATGAAAGCGGATATGAATTGTGGCCAACATTCAGCTCTTGCGAGCCTTCAATTCGCGGACATCGCTATAAACCATCGTGAATAAAAGTGAACATTTTGGACACCCATGCTATGCTGAAGAACGAAAGTCTCGATTTTACATCAGCTGTCAATGGCAATGGGGATTTTTACTACAGTTATCTGTTAGAAATTGGATGTTAGGTAACTAAAATTGAAGACAATTGCTTTGCCGTCACAATCAAGGTCAATTATACTGCTGCATAACTTATTGTTATTTATCTGCATGTTAATTTTGAAAAATGTAACTACAATATCATTTTATATTTGAGTTTGGTTTATTGGAAGCCACCAGTTGAAATTTACTTTATTAAACTCCGTACGACTACAATAAAGTGGGTATCAGTCTATGGGTCAAAGTGACCCGGAGCCAGTCCTCGTGTTATACATTTTCACGCTAGTTCCCAAGGGTTAAATGAGAAAGAATATGAAATTGAAATGTCTTAAGAAAATGCAGTTTCTACATGAAACAAGTGGCATAGTCTATACCATGGGGCCTAGGCTACAAAGTTGATCTATAACTTATTTGTAAAGAATCAGTTAAGCCCTGATGTAAGAACCTGTATCACATGATGATTCAGGTTGTAACAGTCGCGGTGAAGACTACTAGAAGCGTATTGTCCAGTGGTTACAACCCTTGCACTGACAGTTGTAGTATGACATGGGCCGGCTGGTTGAGATTCACACATTTCTTCAGTTAACCCCTGATATAAAGAACTGTAGCAGGATGATAATGTAGGTGGCAAAAGTCGCGGTGAAGGCTAAGAGTAGTGTATTGTCCAATGATATTATCCCGAACGCTGATAGTTGTAGTTTGACATGCATCAGCTGTTGGGAGAATTGTTGAAGTCTGGTGTTGTTAGGATGAAGTAGCAACAGCTGATGGACCAGCACTGCTGTTCGGTTGGCTTCAGAAGTCGCACCTTGACTGGACCCAGCGATTGCCAGCACTTGGTAGCAAGATAATACAAATGCGATAACTTCTAGTAATGCTATATAGACTTGTTTAGTACCAACATCTCCTCCGTAATCTGCAGAAACGATAGTAAAGCTGCAATACAGACAAGACATTAGAGCCTCAGCCAGAATTATCACCATTTGTACACCATAAGCGGAGGTTATCAGACTCCCCACGTGACAGAGGGTCATATGGATCCTTAACATATTATTCAATCCCTGTAACTCTGCACGTATACTGGCAGGAGAAGACCTTCTGACCTCTAATTCACCTGGAGTCATTTCTCGGACAATAAAACAAGATCCAATGTTACTATAGAACACATTGACATCGTTAATACCGAAGATTTTTAAGAGCTTGGCATTCAGGAGATAAAACCTATGTCTGAGAATCAGGACGATCCACACAAACTGTAGATTAACAGTGATTTCGACACAGTATGATATGTAGACCATTACCACACTCGCTGCGTCCCAAATGAAGGCCTCAGCAATACATGTTCCACATATGCAGAGAAATACTGTACAGGTAACAGCAATGTAATCAAATCGAGCTTTCTTATGAAAGGAGTGAGTTTCACAGCCTAAGATCTTGCCAGTAGATTCCAGGACCTTCAAGATGTCGATAACGTAATTAATCGTTCTGAATATGGTCAACAGAACGGGTATAATAGATGCGGAGTAGTAGACCAGATGACCAATGAAGCGATTAATAAACAAAACCAATTTAACTTCTTCAAAAAGCACATCCTTGAGGTAAATCACATCGTCGACAAAGAAACCGATTAAGGTGAAGAGGATTATGATGGAATATACGAGCCAGTACTTGGAGATCCTTACAGTCAGTTTAGTTGAACCTCGTACACCTCTTTCTTCGGTGAAGCTAAGTGGACCAACTCCTAAAATCTTTGAGATGCAAAATAACGGTTGAAGGGCGTAGTAGAGCGTGAATCTGGACGTTGTTACTTGGATCTGATCTGTTACTCTGGACGCTGCCATATTAAGAACGGTTAGTTATTGGCTAGGAGAATATTCGATGATGTAAATAAAGTACTGTACTGTTTTATCATCACTCCCATAAATCATCAGAAATGGAATTAGTTCAGTAAGGGTTATGCGATGGTTTTATATCCTGTATGTTCGAAAAAAAAGGAGTTTTTAGCTACCTAGGTGCAACGTTAATGGAAACTTTTCTTCAGTGTTTCATCCTATGAAATACCACAATAAGTTCACACTGATACATTTATACTGCAATATAAATAACACTTCACGTCTTCCTATTTTAGACTAATTTTGGAATTTTAAAAATAATTAAAAAGAGCAGTGGCACTAGTTCCTGAGAACACACAAATATTGAACAAATCTCTTATTTCGAATTACAGTATTTCAATTATATTCTTAGAAATGAAACATGTCTGCCAGCTAAATATTAACTCACTCACGTATGGATAACCAGTGATTTCATATTGATTTATGTTAGTTGTTTTTAGAGCAGACTGAAGAAAATGTGAACGTCGAGATAAAAATCTACGGTATTCTAATATACAAATGAAAATCCACAGCCTGCTTCCAGTCTCCGATCGGGTCAGGAATGGAATGAATGAATGAAGCCCCCGTCTAGCGGCGAGGAAAACTGTTCCTCGCTGTGAAGTAACTGACTGTTCTTCAGTTCCAATATCTGTGTGTTTACAGCTGAACAGTGACGAACAACAACTCAATATAACACTAACTGTTCCTCACTCTGAAGTGACTTTGAACGTTCTTCGGTTCCATTGTCCGCATCTTTACAGCTCATCACGAACTAATCTCCTAATCTAATGTCCATAAATTATATGTCAATATTTTGCTCGTGTCTATAATTTACGTCTGTTTGTATTGTTTGATTCAATCTGATAGGACGACTCTTGGAGAGGTCGTATTGCTCTAGAAACAATTAAATTGTCAGGTAATCTCATGATGGAATCAGCGTCTTTTATAGTTGCTGTACTTTTAAAGGATCTAACCGTTGGTCAGTAAATCGCTTCCAATACAAATCCCGCTAATGGAAAATAATGCTCGCTGAGCAATGAGTGTTAATCGCGTCCAGTACAGAAATTGTCGTTGTAACTATCGACATCGTGACTGCTCTGTAAACCGCGCTCAATTCAAATCGCAAGTCAGTATAAATCGCATTCTCTCAATTCATATTCCAGTGAAAATCGCGCCTACTATTAATAGCTCGCCATAATCGTTGTCACTATCAATCGCGCCCAGTGAAAATTACGCCTACTAATCGTGCCCTATTATGAATCGCGCCCAGTGAAAATCGCGCCTACTAATCGCGTTCTTTTATGAATCGCGCCCGTTGAAATAGTAGTGTATATAGGCCGAAGCTGGGCCAAGGGCTAATGGGCCATCTGCCCACTAGCTGGGCCAGGGGCTAGTGGGCAGATGGCCGATGCGCGCAACCGCACTCTTGAATAGCGGGCTATTCAAATAATTATTTATTTGTTATTAACTATGCATTATTTACCGACAGTAGTGGCTTCGCTGGCTAACGCGCAGCATTAGGTCATGGGGCCAGGCTCTCTGCTGACTCGGTAGACGCGTGGGTTCGAGCCCCACCGTCAGCCGTCCTTGAAATGGTTTTCCGTGGTTTCCCATTTTCAACACCAGGCAAATGCTGGGACGGTACCTTCTGACAGGCCACGGCCGTTTCCTTCCACATCCTTGCCCAGTTTCATTCACCATCATTCATTTCATCTCTCATTAACTCCTCTCATGAGGTTGGCGTCAGGAAGGGCATCCGGCCGTAAAAACCATCGCCACAAATACTTCCATCGTATCTCATCCCCGACCCCGTTGGAAAAACGGGAATAATAAGGGGTAGACATACATTAACTATGCATTATTTATTATTTATTTATGATTTAGTTATTATTATTTCTTTTATTAATTTTTTATTGATATAATTTTTAATAATTTATTTTAATTTTTTTAGATTTGAATATTTAAATTATTTTTTCAATTGTGCCAAAGCACTAAACTGCAAGGTCATTAACCCAAGAATTCTCTAACCCTCAATTACTGAAACCTGAAGCTTGCCACGGTGGGTGAGTGGATAGCGTGTCGGTCTACTAACCCCAAGAATGCAGGTTCGCTCCTGGCCGTGGTAATAGATTTTTGAAAGGCGGCAAAAATACGACACGCATGTCATACGGTGTTGGCATGTCAAAAAACCCATTTGAATTCAGTAGGCCGAGTTCATAATGGCAAAATTAATCTCGGGAGTTTCCGCCAACACAAAGTTCCTCATTACTCAACTAGAAAGCGCTATAGTGTTCAAGGAGCTTAGATAACTAACATCTAACCTCCTTGACTTTCATAGTGATTCAAGGAACGACGAAATTCGACATGCAGGCTACCCTCTGGGTGTCAAATTACAAGCCTTGCACCCGGCACCGAGGCCATACGATATTAGTATTATTACTGAAACCTGATTTAAAGTTATAAATTAATGCATGTAAGTTTTTTTTTTTAAATAATAGATTTTAGATTTTTTTATTTTCAATTTTACATTTCAGATTTTGAACAAAAAGGAGACCAAATTACAAGGTCACCGACCTAATATATATATATTTTTATAATTTACAGGTATAAATTTTCATTTTATTTAATATTTAATTTATTATTTTAAGCAAAATGGTCACTGCACGCAACCACTTACACCAATGACATGCTAACACAACTTCACCTAACTTAACAAACCTCACCTAATCTAACCTCACTTAACCTAACATAACCTCAGTTCACCTAACCAAACATGTCCTCACATAACCTAACCTAAGCTAAATTATCAAACCTCACCTAAACTAACCTAACCTAACCTAACCTAACTTAAGCTAAGCCAGAGACTAATGCGCACACCCAAAGTATATAAGGGCACACGCAACTATCTCTATGCTAGTCTTATAATGAGTTCGGTAAAGCTACCAATGTGGCTACTATGCAAAATGACACCACGCACAACAAACAACAAGCTCCGGATTACAAAGTCACTTAAGTTTCAGAAAGTAAAAGTTTTATTCATTTTTCTCCCTTTCCCTAAGCACTAGGACATAACGCTATAGGCAGAGTTAACACACACAAACACTTACAGATGAATTATTCTCACGCTAAGGTTTCTCAATTATAAGTACAAGGCCAGAGTTTACATGCGTTAGGGTGGCAACCTTCTTTACGCTGTTTATCCTACCACAGCATTCTACATGTTTCCATTAAATATAACAAGGCTGGATACCTTATCCCAAAGCATTTAGGTAATAAATGGGTTATACTATACTTTTGGCTACCTAGTTTCAGCTAACTAAGCACACTTTCTCAAGATTACAGGAGGTTAACGGTTGGATTAGGAGTGTGAGGTGGGTAGTAATTAAAATGTACAAGCGGTGTTCATACAACATTTTAGGTAGATTTCATTAGACAGCTAACTATTGCAATGGGTACTGTACTCGAAATTATAAGAGTCCATGAGAAAGGGACCGACCGAGATTCGAACGGAGAGACAGCGGAAAATATGTGTATAAACTACATCGTGATTTGAGTTATTTTTACGCATGTGAAGGTTGGTAATGTGCAAGGAAGTGTTTAAACGAAATTTTACCCTGAAGAAATATCTTTATTTGGAAGAGAAATGAGAATTTTGTATTCTGCTTGATTTTAGCCAAGAGAGAATGATTGGAAATGTAGCCAGGAATATGCACAGTTTCACGGAGTTACGATAGCGAAACCTGTTTTTGTCAGTGGGGCGACGTGACAAGGAGCCTTTAAGGTGAGGCACGCGCCAGAGAATCGAAGAGAGGAGATAGCACACGACACTACAGTGATCCATGAGGAACAATAGATTTGATAACAACGAAGTAACCAATCAGATTAATGGGAAATTATAAGAGGCTACATAATTATTATAATTATATTTTAATATTATAACATGTGATAGCTCTAACCCGTAAACAAATTCCATTGGGCGCCACTCATTTCCACAATGAGAAAGAAATACAGAACACGACCACTCACCTCCCGGGTAGAAGGACAAAAAAGCTTGCTTAAGGCAAAACACTCTTCCCCCCTTCAGTTAGAACTAATAAATGTAAAGAATAAATATGGAAATGACCAAATAACTACTAATGAGTATAATGAAAGGAAGGAAAGTTAAAATATTTAATGAATCAATATATATTACTAAACGGAGAGTGCCGTGCATTACATATTCCATTAGCTACCTAGGCTTACTTGTGGTTGGGGTATAACGTATATTCAAGTGTTCTTTATTTTTCTCAAACTTGCGACATATCTGGTTCATCTTATAAAGGATAATTTCACGGATACTTCTCCGTTATTTAGAGATATGAATCTTCTCTATTAAATAATTACAGTCACCAGGGCATTTAGAATCTCGTCGAATTTTTAACAACAGCATCCATTCAATACCAAACAATTACATACTAAGAGAATTTTTACCAAAGCTTGTATATATCCAGTCACCGCCACCTAGACCCCTGAAGGTTTCAAACAATGAGTTAGTTCGACTTTACGCCGTGTCGCTCCTAAGTAGGTTTCGCTCATTGAACTATAGATACTACTGGAATGCCGACTGTATGGGAGAAAAGTGCGGTTTTGGTGCGACTAGTTACGCCTGGTAGTGCACGTCAAGGAGGCGAGTGTGACGTATATGTAGGCGAGATACAAGTAAAAGAGGTACTTCGTCAACTCGATGGCCGTGCATGGCTATCATCAAAGAGTTTGCAAGCTCAACTCATTTCATGAGAATCATGACATATCAGCTGACTTGCAACCTCTAGTTCAATGGTATGACGGTTTTTGATGCGACTAGTTACGCCTGGTAGTGCACGTCAAGGAGGCGATGACCAGGAAGCAGTTTTCAGCGAGGGTTACCATGGGAGGAGTTGTTCCAGTAGTATCTATAGTTCAATGGTTTCGCTTCATATAGAACACAAGGCCCTCAGGTAACAGATTGGTTACTTACTTCCTCACTACAACTAGGCACTTTCCGATAAATTTTACATAAGGTACAACTATACATGATAATAAACAATGATTAGGAATGTCTGTGCAGATCCCATATGTTTGAACGAAATATTAATAAGAGAAAACATACAATACTAAAGCTAATACGAGGACACTCCTCATCCCAGACATTACAACATATATACACAAACTAAACATAATAACAATATACAAATACATCATTTCACTTTCTTCTTGGAAAGAGTCCATGCAGCACTCGGCGTTGTAATTATACAGTAGTTATTTAGGGTAGACACGATAGGCCTTTTATTCTTGGTATCTAAACATCAATAACGTCTGGTTCGATCACACCTCCAATTACGATAGTACCAATAATGACACAGGGCCTGATTGTTTTGACAATCTCCTTAAGTTCCTGGATACGTGGATGATTTGTGGCATAGTGAACCTTATATCCCGTCACATCTTCTTAATGTCTGCCATTCACAAGAATACCCTTGGACTCCACCATCCAAATCTTCTCTCAAGCGTCCTCTTCTGATGTCCCCTCATTTATCATAGCCATAACACACGATTCAGCAATACACAATGATGCCTCATTAACTCCTTGGAAGAATATGGCATAGTCAAAAACACACATTCAAGTGATACGAAAAAGTTCCAAATTCCAACAACTGCGACATAAGCATTTTCTTGAATATCATTGAAGGTGCAATATCTATTATGATACATATCCAAAAAGCGGAAAACATTGCTGTTGGCAAAGTCTTCAACATGAACAAGTATATTGTGGCCATATACGATGTTCCACTCATTTATACAAGTAGAAATAAAATTGATATCCTTCCTTAATTTCATGCTTATGATTCAATACACCCAAATTAGAACTTCGCAGTCTAGCAGCACAATGTATTCATTGTATAACAGTTTATATGCAATAAGGTATGCTTGGCAAAGTACCATTACAGGACATGTAATGCAGCAGTCCTACGATATATTTCTCCAAATTAAAGATATTATATTCACCCAATATAGTGCCATCTGATTTCATTAAAGAATATGCACATTTACCGACACGTATCTCAATTTAGAACGGGCCATAACAAAGCAAGAAAAATTTAGATATCTGTTTATCTTCAGCAGATGACGGAAATGGAATCTTGAGCAAAACTTTATCACCCACGTTGAATTCATCAGGAATACCTTTCATTTGTTGGCTAATTCTCCTAGCTCCTGCCTTTCGCAAATTCGTTCTATCCAACTGGAGTACTAACTCATGAGGTATACCTTATCCCTCATCTAATCCCAGCATCTTGGCTACAGTTTGATTCACCCCTGCCCAATGGTCCGTTTCTTTCAACATAAAGCCACATAAGACGTACAATATATGACCAGAACTGTCATCATATAATACCTCATCTTCCCCTTTTCCCTGTATACAACATAAAGTATCAGACCGATCTTTATCTGCGATACTATACTCTAAAATCACTTTTTTATTCTCTTGACCCCAAGAAAAACAAACATTACCCAAATGAAAATCTATCTTTACCCTATGACTAGCCAACCAATCAATTCCCAATATGATCGGATACACCAAATTAGGTACAATTATACACGGCTGAAATACACATTCCTCTTTTATAATAATAGGAACAGCCACCTGCCTACATACCTTGTGGGATTTGCTACCCACAGCAGTCACAATAAAAGTACTGCGTATAGGTATTTCATCAATAGATCTATCTTCTTCCTTTATCAATTCGTAAAGCCTCATTCTAATGCACGACATCTCGCTACCCGAATCTAACAAAGCATTTACCTTGCTACCCCATACATTCACTTCAATAATAGTATTACCACCTCACTGTCCACTTCGTCAAGATTGCTTTGTTTTAGGGCATACATCAGTTCATCTCTTATATCTAAATCAAGAATATTATTATCTGATCTAACTATACAATTGTGAACTAAGTTATTGTTGGACTCACTCATTGACCCTGCTGAGTAGCCCATTGCGAGTTTAAATTACGGTATTTGCATTATCTAGTTGCTGCTGTTGAGGCTGTCTGCTCTCTCTCTCTCTCATTCCCTCTCCAGTCTTCTCTTCCATTGACATATTGCTGGTGATCTTGTCCCCTAACTGTATGATTATAGTGTGCATTATAACCACGCCCCCCATTTCGTGAATCATTTCCTTGCCTATTATCATGGTTTCTCTGGCTTCTATTATACTGCTGATTCCTGTTAGCATGTTGACCATACCCTGATTCATTGTAATTCTGATTACCTCTTCCAAATATCCAACTTCCATTACCAGGAGTATCACTATTCTGATTTAGAGCATCAAAATTCTCTAATAGAGTCTCTAAACCTTTTATAGTACAAACTTGTTGTACATACGCTGCTTCCTTAATTCTATCTGGGAAGTGACGTAACATCAGCCTAATAATGTCGGTAGCTGACCCTAGCCCATCTAAATTCTGCCATATTAATACATGTGACAGGAAATACTCTGTTAACGAGATCCCCGTCTGTTACCTGTATTTCCCAAAAATAATCTATTCCCTCTCTCTTCCTTGTATAGCTTCATTCCAAAACTTGGCTGTAAACTTTTCTTTAAAATACTCTAAACTCCTCATACTACTTTTATACACATGAAGCCAAGATCGAGATTCGCCTACAAAAGCTACTGATAACATTTCTAATACACTATTCCAATCAATAGTTTCCTCTTCCAGTCGACGCTTGAATTTCTTTTCCACCATTTTCATAAAATCCATGGGGTTATTCTGTTTTCCTGTAAATGTAGGTAATTCAACTTCTCTACCTAGTAGGCCTAATCTATTCATATCCATGTTCATATATACGCCTCTATTTTCCCTAATTTCCTTCTGGAGTACATTTTGGCTATTCAAAACTTTCTTTTCTACTATTACTTCCATTTTCTTCTCTATCCTCCCGAATTCTTCGTTTATTTCTTTCTTATTTTCGTCCATTTTCTGTACTACAGTATCTTGTTCCTTCTTCAGTTCTGTTACTTGATTAAATCTTCCTTCCATTACCTCTATTCTACTAAAGCATTCCTTTGTATTCCTCTCTACCACGCTATCCACCCTATCCATCCTCTCCTTTAAAGTAACTTCTAGCTCTTCACATTGTGTACCTATCCTATTTTACAAAAACTCAATCTTGTGACTGTTTTCACCATACTCTTTCTGAATCTTGTCTATCTGCGTCTGTAGTGTAGTCTTATTTACTTCCATTTCCACTCTTATCTTCAAACACTCTGAATCTAATTTCTCCTCCAATTTCCCTAGTTTATCATTCAACCCGTCTACCTTATTTTCCACTTTCCTAATACTGTGATATATTTCGTCAATTATACAGTTAATCTTATTATTCATCTCCTCAATTTTAGTGTTGGTATTCTTATTCATTTCCTCAATTTTATTCATCAGTAATTGGAGCCAGTCAAGATTAACCCCCTCTATATTTTCATGCGAGACCACATTCTCTTCGCTATTGGACGATTCCGTCATCTCACCTTCGTCACGTACAAGCACTTGTTTGTCTCCAGATTCCATTTTAACTTCATGTACGTGATCTTAGTACAGTTAGTGTTACATTGAGTTGTAGTTGGACACTGTTCCGCTGTAAATACACAGTTATTTGAACTGAAGAACTGTCTCCGTTAGTAACTACGAGGAACGGTTAGTGTTATATTGAAACGTTGTTCGTCACTGCTCCACTGTAAATACACAGTTATTGGAACTGAATAACAGTCACAGTTACTACACACCGAGGAACTACTCAGAAAAATATAAGAAGAATTGAATCATTTGAGGAGCTCACATTCAAAAGAGACTTTGTCCAAAAATTTTAAAAAAATGTGCTTAGTACAGGTTTCACTTTGTGAGATTTATCCTGAGGTCCCAACACCCTGTAAACATTCAAAAGTGACTTTGTCTTGGCTATATTGACTCCTGAAAGTAGACTATTCAATCAAAAAACAACTTTGTCCACTGCAGTATTCGTTCAAACAAGACTTTGTGTACTTCAGCCAATCAGAACTCTAGCATCATAAGAATTGAATCCCATCATGCTTTGCGTGAACAGCGAGATAGTGTATGACCTGTGTGTATGATGATTATTGCTTTTGCTGTTCAATCCAACTTCTGATTAATGTTTCCTGTGTCATATTGTTTATTCACGATTCTTGTGAAACAGTTCTTGTCGGAGATTGTTACAAAGGAAATGGAAAGACAGCATGATGGGAGAAATTAATCAGAAACTTCAGCATAACAATCAGAATTTAGGTCAAGTACGGTAGCTAAAGTTAATGAGAAGTTAGGTCAAGATTATAAAAAGTTGATAGAAAGCCTAGTACAAGTGATAAGTGAGATCAGAGGAGAGATTAAGGGCCAGTTAGAGGAGATTGTAGGTGAAAGTAGAAGAGAGGTAGAGGATATTGTAGGTGAAGGTAGAGGAGATTGTAGGTGAAAGCAGAGTAGAAGTTGAGGAGAGACTGGATGTAGTTGTTAATAGAGTAGATGAGATGAAGCATCAGGTAGAGGAGGAAGGAAGGAAGCTTTTAGTTTTACGTAACCATTAACCATGCGATCATGAGCCACGGGACCTCCTTTTTACGTAGAATCCGAACCACAGGGCATGGCATTTAACTTCGAAAATCTCACATGCATTGACCGGGAATCGATCCCGGTCCACCTTGGTGAGAGGCCACCACGCCCCATAGGTAAATTAGATTGTAGGAGTTAGTTAGTTATTGTTGTTTTAAGGGGCGGAACTACGAGGTCATCTGCCTCAGATTTTAGGAGAAAGTAGAATAGAGGTTGAAGAGAGGAAAGAATAGATCAAAGAGAGAAAAAGAAGGGAACAATGAAACGGAAGTGAGATAGAAATGGGTGAAACAAACTTAGAAATGTAAGTAGGTGAAAATTCGTTTAAGCGAAAAGATTTGCAATGGTACAAGAGGTTGTTAATGGATACACCTGCAGCAAGTGTTCCTCGTGAGGAAGTATTATGTGACTGGAAGATGATGTGGGATTCCATATATAAAAGAAGATTTTTGTTGTAACGTTTCATAAGAATGGACGTTTTGAATATTAACTAAGTAAATGACATTGCGGTTGAATGTTCGGCTTATTACAATGTTTCGAAATGAGTTAGATGTTTAGGCCTTATCAAAATATTATGCAGTCAAAGAGGACTATGTCCCATGTTCATGCAAACAAAAAGGATTATGTCTTTTCTGTTCAGTCAATAACAACTATGTCCAGAATTTAGTATGTAAATACTGAATATCTACTGTAGTTTGATTTCATTAGAGTGTCTTGTTTCATTTTTATAACCCATATGTGTGTACATAAATGCATAAAATAAGCAATAAGATGTTAATTTGAGAGAAATCGGTTTTTTGGTCATTCCCTAAAGTTGTATTTGAGTGACAAAGTCTCTTTTGAAAGTTAGCTCCTCATTTGTACATTGAAATAATGTAGATTTTTATCCCGACGCTCACATTTTCTTCTGTCTGCTCTAAAAACATCCAACATAAATCAATTATGAAATCACTGGTTATCCATATGTGAGTGAGTTATATTTAGCTGGTAAACATGTTTCAGTTCTATGAATATAATTTGATATAATTCGAAATAAGAGATTTTTTAAATGTGGACAGATCTTCAATGTTCGAGTGTTCTCAGGAACTAATGACACACTCTCTTTAATTATTTAAGTTCCAAAATTGGTCTGAGGTAGACGAGAAGCATTATTTATACTACTATAGTCTATAAATGTATCAGTGCAAACTTATAGTGCTGTTTAAAGTCACTGCTATTTCAGGGATGACACACTGAAGAGAAGTTTCCGTTAACGTTGCACCTAGGTAGCTAAAAGTTCCTTTTTTTTAACATACACCAGATAAAATCATCGCCTAACCGTTATTGAACTAATCCCATTTCTGATTTCATGCGAGTAATGATAAAACTATACATAAATTACAACATCGAATATTCTCCAACCTAAAAACTAACGCGTTGTTAATATGGCAGCGTCCAGAGTAACAGATCAGATCAAAGTAACAACGTCCAGCTTCACGCTCTATTACGCCCTTGCACCGTTATTTTGCATCTCTAAGGTTTTAGGAGTTGGCCCATTTAGCTTCACCGAAGAAAGAGGTGTACGAGGTTCAACTAAACTGACGGTAAGGATCTCCAAGTACTGGCTGGTATATTCCATCATTATCCTCATCACCTTAATCGGTTTCTTTGTCACCGAAGCGTTTTACTTCAAGGATGTGCTTATTGAAGAATTTAAATTGGTTGTGCTTATTTCTTATATCATTGATTTTGTGTTCTTCTACTCCGCATCTATTATACCCGTTCTTTTGAACATATACAGAACGAAGAATTACGTTATCGACATTTTGAAGATCCTGGAATCTACTGAAAAGATGTTAGGCTGTGAAACACACCCCTTTAATAAGAAAGCTCGATTTGTTTACATTGCTGTTGCCTGTACATTATTTCTCTACATATGGGGAACATGTATTGCTGATGCGTTCATTTGGGACACAGCGGAGGCGGTAATGGTCTACAAATCATTCTGTGCCGAAATCACTGTTGCACTACAGTTTGTGTGGATCGTCCTGATTCTCAGACACAGGTTTTATCTCCTGAATGACAAGATCTTAAAAATCTTCGGTATTAAGGATGACAATGTGTTCTTTGTTAACATTGGCTCTTGTTTTTATGTCCGAGAAATGATATGACCTAATTTAGAGGGCGGAAGGTCTTCTCCTGCTAATATATGTGCAGAGTTAGAGGGATTGAATAATATGTTAAGAATCCATATGACACTCTGTCACGTGGGGAGCCTGATATACTCCGCTTATGGTATACAAATAGTGATAATTCTGGCTGAGGCTCTAATGACTAGTCTATTTGATATTTTTACTATCGTATCAGCATATTACGGAGAAGATGTTGGTACTCAACAGGTCTATTCATCTATATTATACGTTATATTCATTGTATTCCCTTGCTGCCAACTGCTGGCAATAGCTGGGTCCAGTGAGAGTGCGACTTCCGAGGCCAACCAAACAGCAGTGCTGGTCCATCAACTGTTGCTGCTTCATCCCAACAACACCAGACTTCAACAATTCTCCCAACAGCTGATGCATGTCAAACTACAACTATCAGCGTTCGGGATAATAACATTGGACAACAAACTACTCATAACCTTCATCGTGACTTTTGCCACCTACCTTGTCATCCTGCTACAGTTCTTTATATCAGCGGTTAATTGAAGAAATGTGTGAATCTCAAGCAACTAGCTCATGTCATACCATAACTGTCAGTGTAAGGGTTGATACCACTAGACAATACGCTTCTTGCTACCCTCACCGCGACTGTTGACACCTGAATCGCCATGTGATATAGTTTCTTACATCAGCGGTTAATATGTTATAGATCAACTTTGTAGCCTTGGTCCACTAGTATATGTCACTCCTTTTGTGTGGAACCTGCATTTTCTTAAGACGTTTCCACTTCATATTCTTTCCTATTTAACCCTTGAGAACTAGCGTGAAAATGTATAACATGAGGACTGACGCCGGGTCATTTTGACCCATTGAGTGACACCCACCTTTTGTAGTCGTACGGAGTTATATGACGTAAATTACATCTGGTGTCTTCCGATAAACCAATCTCAAATATAAAATGAGGTTGTAGTTACATTTTTTTAAATTAACATGGATATAAATAACAACAACTTTTGCAACAGTATAATTGACCTTGACTGTGGCGGCAAAGCAATATTGTCTTCGATTTTAGTTACCTAACATCAATGCTTCAAACAGATATACAGAATATAGTCAAAATCCCAATTACCATTTACAGCCGATGTAAAATCGACACTTTCCTTCTTCAGCATTGCATGGCTGTCCAAAATGTTCACTTCTATTCCCACTGGTTTGTAACGATGTGCGCAATTTGAAGGCTCGCAACAGCTGAATTTTGGCCACAATTAATATCCACTGATGTAACACTCTGCTTTTATTTTCCTATTAGCACTGCAAGGGCAATAGCACTGTGGTATGTTATTGTACTTCACCAGAAAGGTGGATTTCCCCCTTATTCTGTCTTATCGTCGCAACTAACGTAAGCCAAGATTTGTCACGCGAAGGCTGGCACGGCATTGGCACGGTCGCATCATTTCATTCAATTTTTTTAAACTCAAATCAATAATTTGAGTCACAGTAAATGGGTGTTCAAGATATATCAAATAGGTGAAAAATTCATTACAAACGCATTTCACAGTGAAGATAATTTAATTAATTTGAACAGTATTGTGGACATTGAATATTTGTTTTTTTAACTTTTTTTTGTGAAATCTTTATATGTCTATAAGAAATATAATATCAAGGGTATTTTATTACACAATTCAATAAATATGGTATGTATATTATTGTAGAATGATAGATCTATAAAATGATTTTTTATCAAGTTATGTATTTTGGTTGCGGTGATAAGAATAAATGAATTTCGTAGATATTGACTGGTTTTCAGCATTTGGTACAAAATAATAGCTCGGTACGGAGTTACTTGATTATTGCGGCATCCTGTATGGTTGGTAATGGTCAGGTTGGTGTTTGTAGTTTGGACATGGATTAAAGAACTCGGTTGGTTATTTGAGCAACATATTTCTGTGTTCGCCAGGTCTTGAATCGTCTTGTCATAGCATATGCTACTGTATCATGGATATTTTCAAATATTAAAGACCAATCTCCATCCCCACCACGCATAAGCTAAGCAGACTTCTTTAAGCAGAACCTGTCATTTGGGTCTTGAACTCTTTAATAGTGCCATAATTACAGCCTTGGTTTATTGAAGATATGGTACAAAGTCCACCCTATGCCAATAGCATGTTGCCTGGCTACACCGTTCAGTAGTTTCCCGTTTCTTAGGGAGATATTTTCGATTACCGTAAAGAGACGTGAATGCTCTATGAATGTGTGTTCGAACAGACCTGTCAATGGACGGGAGGGAGATAGAGAGGGACAAATACAACGAAAATCCCTATCAGTTTCACCAGTTTCACACGGACAATGAAGTCACAGAAGATGTGGGAGAACGGATTCTATATCACCTAAATAACCAGCTAAGTTCTTTAATCCAACTCCAAGTTACGAACACCAATCTGACAAACTATTAAACATTACAGACCATCACACCAACCAAGGAAACTTGAAGATCAATGGCCACTAACAATCAGAAAATACCAACGAATCCTGATAATTGCGCGAATTTACAATAAACGCCTGTAACTAAAATATTGTTTACTACCAACCCGCCCCGGCTTCGCCCGGTTAACGGATAACCCATCGTGAACTTAAAAGACGCTCGGACGGCAGGTCCCAGACGCCATTCAGGAAATCTGAGGTGAACAGTGAAACTCCAAAAACATGTGCTCTTCTCTGAGGTCTTAACTTAACACGACTCGACAGTTTGATGCTGGTCGACGCTGAGGTGATAGACTTGCTCGATAGCTCGTAAACTCGCTCCGAAGCTAGTAATTTAAATTTCCGCTGAATGGAGATTGTTGGAAGAAATGAAAACGTAAAAAACACTCGTAGTGGGCGATGTTTTAAAGACAGAGATATTCTTCTGTACAAAACATATCATGCAGAACAATTCTTACACTCAAAGTATATAGTGGCGGCGAAATTTTGTCATTTTATGAAACCACGCGCCAAATAGTGCAACTGTACCTTTTTACATCATATGGTGGTTCTTGGTGAAGTGCCTAGGATTTTCATGAAATGACGGATTTCACTATCTGACTACCACATATAGATATTTCTAACGGTTTGACCAGCTAAAGGAAGCACGGACGGCAGGGTTTTCTTCGACTCGATTCAATGAAATCGTTCAGCTCGGCTTCCTTAGGTCATAAATTAAATTTATCAACAGAAACCTTCCTCGAGATATCCTTTACAGAATGCTGAAACCGCATCTAAGTCCATCCAGTGGTTCTTGAGATTACCCGTTACATATAAGAAATGGGGACTTTGTTTTATATTATGTAGAGATGTTGTAAATATCTTCATTCACATATTCGTAGATTTAGATTTAAAATCCTGAGTCTAAAGGTTCTCATGATGTACGCTTGACGACCGAAATTAGTAATCCGAGTGAATTTATTACCCTCATGTAATTTCTTTTCTGCTTTAGGGACCAGAGTCCAACGGCCCCATTTTGCAAATTCCCGAAATCAGCAAGAGATAAAAGTTATCTCAGGGTCTATCTGGGCGAAAACTAAGTAAAAGCTGTCTTCACTGATATCGGCAATATGCAAGCAAGGTAGGAAGAAGGAACAACGAAAATAGCACAATTTCTTCAAAATATCTCAATTTATTAACAATCAAAATTTTAAAACTTTGGCAAAAATCACCAAAATAAATAACCTTCAACATAAAAAAATCAACACTCTGCATAAATAAACCCTTCTAAAACTCGTTGCATGATAACCAGAAAATTGATAGTCCGTCTGGTAACATTATTCTAAATTGTTACACTATTTATACTCTTGAGGTGATCATGATTAAATTAAGAGTTCTGTTGATCCCTCTCTGTACACTTGTTTTGTTTCTATAGAAAAACATTATCACATGTAGTTTTCATTTCCCAAGATCAATTATGACAGTTCAAGTTTTGGACATTTTTTATGTTTCATTTGAAAATTGTTTTATTATGGTATTTTTAAATGTGCTTTCCAAAAATATAATTATGGAAATAATTGCACAAATTTATTTTCGTAGTGTTATGCACTCGTGGAATACTAATATTTGACTAACATAATGGTCAAATGTTAAAATTTCTTGCATTTGTAACATTGCTCCAATGAACAATTTGTTAATAACTTTTTATCACATTGTTGTAGAATGAAATTTATAATATCTTAAATTTCTCCTAATTATTTATTCTCAGTTGGTATGACATCACCAAAGAGTACCTTTTTATAAACAATGAAAATTGTTGTATTTTTTTCTCTCAATTAATAAATTAAATCTCTCTCCAAATAATTATCTTTCTCATTCCTATTTAAGTTCAAAATATTTATAACAAAATTTATTATTATTATTATTATTTGTAATTTTTCCACAATTGTTTATAACAGGTATCACTCCTATCTCGCGATCTGTTTTATGAAAATTTTCATCTAAGTCAGTTGACTGGTTCTGAAATTATTATTAATGTATGCACTCTCAAGTGTTTAGTACGAGCATTCTCAAATATTTATTTTTATTTTATGCACCTGGAACTATTTATTTTATAACTAATCTCTGGTCAGGTTTATCGAATCTAATAATCCTCTCTTTTGCCTATTGGGCATAATATCGGGGATCTAGATAGTTGACCCAGGTGTATTGGAACTGACATGCTTTTCTACAGGATTTGAATTGGACTGGAACATGGGGCAGCCATATCGCTTCACCCGTCTTTTACAACCATGAGCAAACACGTGCTCCAACTAATTTCTTCCACAACTCCGGAAATATATTCCTCATGGACGACATTCAGTCTCCACATAACCATAACATTAATGCCGACACTCTTATCGCATATTTTTTTTAACAACAATCATCACATATGATCCTTAATATATATATATTCTAAAGTTGTATTATTCCGTCATACAAAAGACCCCGTGTACTTGGAATTTATAAAGTTTCCAATGGTCAAAATCTTCCCTGCCTCTATTTAACAAAATGTCATCCTAGTTGATACACATTTCTTTATATAACCTGCCATCACTATATTTCCTTTCTTATTTTCACTTCGTGATTTCAAAAATGTCATCTAAACTTATTCTTCATTGCTGATGGCTAACTTTGTTAACATTGCCATGAAATATCAAACAAACTCAGTTATTATTAACCCTGTTCATAAATATAAATAACCATTGTTATTATTAACCCTGTTCACAAATATTAATCCTGCTTCAAAAATATTTTATTTAAATAAATAATCACTGTCTTTAATATCCCTGTTCACCAATATTTTAAATAACCATTGTTATTATTATTCCTCCTAACAACATTTAAACAATTACCGGTACCATTATTTCCCTCGGTAATATTTAAATAATTTATGTTATTATTTAACAATATTTAAACAATTACTGTTATGACCCTATTCACAAATATTTAAATACAATGTTGTTGTTTGAGTCTTCAGTCTTTTGACTGGTTTGATGCAGCTCTCCATGCCTCCCTGTCCTGAGCTAATCGTTTCATCTCTACATAGCTACCACACCCTACATCCGAGGCAATCTGTTTAACATATTCTAACCTTGGTCTACCCCTACAGTTCTTGTCCTCGACCCTTCCTTCCATAACTAAGCTTGCTATTCCTGGGTGTCTTAGTATGTGTCCTACCAACCTATCTCTTCTCTTCATTAGCAGTCGCCAGAAACATCTCTCCTCTCCCACTCGTCTTAATACCTCTTTGTTTGTAACCCTATCTACCCATCTGATCTTAATCATTCTCCTGTAACACCACATTTCAAATGCTTCAATTCTCCTCTTTTATGCTGCACCAATAGTCCAAGTTTCACTTCCATAGAGCGCCACGCTCCAGACAAAGGCTTTCAAAAATGACTTCCTAATACCTAAATCTATATTCGATGTCAGCAGATTCCTTTTTTGTAGAAATGCTTTTCTTGCCTGAGCCAACCTACTTTTTATATCCTCTTTGCTTCGTCCATCACTGGTTATTCTGCTTCCTAAGTAACAGAAATCTCCTACTTCCTTCAGCTTTTCACCTGCCAATTTGATCTCCATAGAGGTTTCTGATTTATTTCGGCTGCATTCCAGTATTTTTGTTTTACATTTATTAATTTTCATCATGAATTCTTTCCGTAAGACGGAGTCCATACCATTCAAAAACTCATTCAAATCCTCAGGCTTGTTGGCCAAGATGACGATGTCATCAGCAAATCTCAGAGTTGAAATTATTTCTCCTTGAATCTTCACTCCCACTTTAAATTTTTCTCTAATTTCCTTCATATAATATAATAATTAAACAAATTATTTAACCCTCACATTTATTTAACGACTATCGCAAAATATTTATTAGTTTCATATCATGATTAATATTTAATATCATCCTTGATTTTAAAATAGCACAAATTAATTCATTTGAATGATGATATCACCCTTTAAATTATTTAAAGAAATTATTTATTTAATTGTGAACATTCGTGATTTTAAATTGAATTGTTATTAAATCACTGAAAATTATTCTTAGAAAAAATAATACGGAATTATTTTGAATAATCCAAGCTCTCTCCATGCTATAAAAATATTCCTATTCCTTAAATAAATCCTGCCTGTCTTCCTGACATTACTACAGCTGTTCTAACAGTAAAGAAAATTCACATATTTAATTATCCTAAGCCGTAGTTGCCCTCAATGTGTCACACTATACAAATACATGTCGAATCGACTCGAAGGTGGTGGTGATCTTTTACAAATTGAATGGGTAAAAAGGAATTTCTCAATTACATTAAACTAGTAAGAAAATACATGCAGAATTCGGCTTACTTCATTCTTGATGTGATGGTGGCGTGTCCTCAGTGTTCGTTACTAACAAATGGTCTCACAACCATTCCATTAGTATGGCGATCTCCTTTGGTCATCAGCTTCTCCATTAGCTTCATCCTCGTTTCCATCCATTGTAGGCCTATCCTACCGCAATTTAACGACACATATTAGTGTTTAAAAGTACGCATAAGTAAACTTCTCGGCGATACTTTTCACTGTTCGACATTTTGACTGTTGTCATTATGAACCGTTCTGTGCCTGAACACGATGCGTTCACTTCTTTAAAGTTCATTCGTAAACTGTATGATTCGACTGTTCTGTATATAATCATGTATGACAGTGTTAAACTTTAGCAGCTTGAATTTCATCGAGATAAGTGGATAACGTAGAATTCCTAATATAAATAAACCTAGGCGAGTAACCAGACATTCTCTGTAACAAGCTCGCAAAGCAACACTTGTCTCGTTTCGAAGGCTAATCTGTGGTCGGGTAATGAGTATACCTCAAGACATATCTGTGTAGATAGTTCCCTCTATTCTCCTGATAACTGGCATTTGGATATTCTCCAGCACAATCTGTCAAGACAGATGGGACCAGATCGCAGGCTCTGTTTTACTCAGATAGGTAACTCGTGAAAAAGTACAAGTTCACTGAAATAACTAAGTCCTGAACTCTAGACACAGTTTTCGAAGTGAAATGCCATGTCCTGTGGTTCGGATTCCACGTAAAAAGGAGGTCCCGTGGCTCATAATCACAAGATTCACGGTCACGTAAAACTACAATCTTCCTTTTTTTCCTTTTCTAGACACAGAGACTAAGTTCTACTTTGTTGACGATAATAACAGTATCGTAGCGCGTCGTTGATACGTAGCGTAGCAACGATGTTTACCCAAGAGGCTGGTTGGAATTAATACATATTCCATAACGAATATATTCTATTCGTTATGCATACTCTATGCAGAATATCGGCCCCTTTTATACTGATCTGGGCTCTCGCGTCATCAACTCTCTGCGTCACAGCGGTAAACTTCTCGAAGTTTCCATCTTCATATCTCGGCTTCTAGCGAACAGATTCTCTTCCGAGATGGCTTAAACTTCGGCAAATTCTATTGCCAGAAAAGTTTACTACTTTTCAAATCTCGAAAACATTATTTAAAGGATAATAAATCACATAATTACATGTGATGATGGCCTCCTCCCTTGTAAAATTTCAATCCGGATGTAAACTAGTCCCCCGTTCGGATCTCCGGGTGGGGACTACTCGAGAGGGGGTTAACATCACAGAAGTGACAAAGAGGAAATCTGACATTCTACGGATCGGAGCGTGGAATGTTAGAAGTCTGCTAGAAGATGGAAGGTTAGAAAACTTAGAAAGGGAAATGGATAGGTTGAGGTTGGATTTGATTGGGATTAGTGAAATGCGCTGGCAGGAAGAACAGGACTTTTGGTCAGGTGGCTATAGGGTCATTAGCACTAAATCAAACAATGGCCAAGCAGGGGTTGGTCTCATATTGAGTAGGAAACTTGGACAGCGGGTGGAATATTATGAACAATATAGTGAACGGATTATTGTAGCAAAAATCAATACTAAACCTACGTGCACCACAGTGGTACAAGTCTATATGCCTACCAGTCAAGCTGATGATGAAGATGTTGAAATGGTCTACGAAGAAATAGATGAATTTCTGAGTTATATCAAGGGTGATGAAAATGTTATAGTAAAGGGAGATTGGAATGCTGTGGTAGGAAAATGCAGAGAAGGGAAGATACTCGGAGATTTCGGATTAGGTGAAAGGAATGATCGAGAAAGCAGGCTGATAGAATTCTGCACCGAGCAGAAGTTGGTCATAGCTAACACCTTATTCAATAACCACAATAGAAGAATATACACATGGATGAGACCAGGAGATACAGGGCGTTACCAAATCGATTTCATTATGGTCAAGCAGAGATTTCGAAACCAGATTTTGGATAGCAAAACATATCCTGGTGCTGACATAAACTCTGACCACAATCTGGTTGTTATGAAATGCAGATTAAAGTTGAAGAAACTGAAGAAAAGTCAAAATCCAAAAAGGTGGGCAATAGACAGACTGAAAGTGAAGGATGTAAACGAAAGATTCAAGAAGAGTATAAAGGAAGGACTAATGAAAAACCCTAAACCAACTTCAATTGCAGACGAATGGGCACTTTTGAAGAATGAAATAAGAAAATACGCAGAAGAAAACATTGGTAGGAAAGAAAGAATAGGTAAAAAACCGTGGATCACTCAGGATATACTAGAATTGATAGATGAAAGGCGGAAACACAAGAATGTAAGACATGAAAAAAGGAAAACAGAATACAGACGTCTGAGAAATGAGGTTAACAAGAAGTGCAAGGAAGCGAAAGAAGAATGGTTGAAAGAGAAATGTGCAGGTATAGAAAATTGTCTGAAATTAGGAAAAGTAGACACAGCTTACCGAAGGATTAAGAATACTTTTGGGGAAAAGAAGACTAAGTGCTGTAATATTAAGGACACAAATGGAAAGCGTCTAACAGATAGGGAAGAAAAGATTGAGAGATGGAAAGCTTACATAGAGTGTTTGTATAAGGGAAAGGAGATTGAGAATCATGTAATGGAAAGGGAGGAGGAACTTGATGAGGATGCAAAAGGAGATTTAATATTGAGATCAGAATTTGACAGAGCATTGCAGGACTTAAGCAGGAAAAAAGCACCATGCATATATGATATACCGATTGAGTTACTACGCTGCATAGGAGATGAAGGTCTGATCAGGTTATTTCACTTGGTGTGTAGGATTTATGAGACAGGTGAGGTACCCCCTGATTTCAAGAAGAATGTTATTATCCCTATACCAAAGAAAGTGGGAGCTGACAGATGTGAAGATTACCGTACAATCAGCTTGATTACTCATGCTTCAAAAATCCTGTCTAGAAGAATTTATAAGAGGATGGAAAGCCAGATAGAAACGGAGTTGGGTGAAGACCAGTTTGGTTTCAGGAGAAATGTAGGAACAAGGGAAGCTGTACTAAGTCTTAGGCTGATTTTGGAAGGTAAAATAAGGAAAAATAAGAGAACGTTAATGGCATTTGTATACTTAGGAAAGGCTTTTGATATCATTGATTGGACTAAATTGTTTGACATATTGAAATCTATTGGAATAAAGTACAGGGATAGGAGGGCGATATACAATATATACAGAAACCAGACAGCAGTCATTCGAGCTGAAGGACATGAGAGATAAGCTGGTATTCAGAAAGGTGTAAGGCAAGGCTGCAACGTATCACCCATACTTTTCAATCTTTACATTGAACAAGCAATGAAGGAAATAGTAGAAAAATGTAAAGTGGGAGTGAACATTCAAGGACAAATAATTTCAACTCTGATATTTTCTGATGACATCGTCATCTTGGCTGACACGCCTGAGGATTTGAATGAGTTTTTGAATGGTATGGACTCCGTCTTACGGAATGAATACATGATGAAAATTAATAAATGTGAAACAAAAATACTGGAATGCAGCCGAAATAAATCAGAAACCTCTATGGACATCAAATTGGCAGGCGAAAAGCTGAAGGAAGTAGGAGACTTCTGTTACTTAGGAAGCAAAATAATCAGTGATGGACGAAGCAAAGAGGATATAAAAAGTAGTTTGGCTCAGGCAAGGAAAGCCTTTCTACAAAAAAGGAATCTGTTGACATCGAATATAGATTTAGGTATTAGGAAGTCATTTTTGAAAGCCTTTTTCTGGAGCGTGGCGCTCTATGGAAGTGAAACTTGGACTATTGGTGCAGCATAAAAGAGGAGAATTGAAGCATTTGAAATGTGGTGTTACAGGAGAATGATGAAGATAAGATGGGTAGATAGGGTGACAAACGAAGAGGTATTAAGACGAGTAGGAGAGGAGAGATGTTTCTGGCGACTGCTAATGAAGAGAAGAGATAGGTTAGTAGGACACATACTAAGACACCCAGGAATAGCAAGCTTAGTCATGGAAGGAAGGGTTGAGGACAAGAACTGTAGGGGTAGACCAAGTTTAGAATATGTTACACAAATTGCTTCGGATGTAGGGTGTGGTAGCTATGTAGAGATGAAACGATTAGTTCAAGACAGGGAGGCATGGAAGGCTGCATCAAACCAGTCAAAAGACTGAAGACTCATACAACAATTGTAAACATGCTGTTACATTGGTCTAGGTGCCCGTCACAGGCACTCAGTATAACCTTCCATTCGTTCGAGAAGGAAAGAAGCGTGTGATTCAAACTCCGCTTCTTCCTTACAAATATGTCACGACATCACGGAGGCATCCGCGATTCGGGTACAGTACTGTATGTTGAAAAGGTCACAAACACAATACGGAAAAGAAGGCTGACATTATATGACCACCTGGTAAGAATGACCAAGAAGATCTTCCGTTACATTAGATTAAAGGCCACCTCTAAGTGTTAGATGAGGTCAAGAGGGATGCAGAAGTTGGAATTACTCTAGATATAATTCATGATAGATGTGCGTTGAGGAGTTAATGATTAAAGTCGTTCGAAGAGAAACCACTACATAAGAAACCAGTAAGAACATTTCCTGGGAGGACAGAAGGATGAGAAGCAAAAGCATGAAGATGTTCTGGGAAGAGAAAACTAGAAAGGCTAAGAAGTCTTAAGTTTCATTCGGTCCATAGTTGGGCAAATTCAGAGAAAGAAGAAGATAGCGGCGAAGAGTGAAACACAACCAATACTTCCCATTCATGTAGTCTCATAATGTGAGCATTAGATGTACTGACTCCATGGTGACGATTATTACGCAAGAGCTTTGCCAAAATCCCAACTGATGTGCAGGGGCTGATCATTAATATTAGTACATTTCAAACGACTCTTTACTTGTTTTTAATTTTAATGAATGATAAGAAACTGTAACAAGAAATTTGATATTTCTGTATTTTAGATGTAAAGAAATATTTTACTTCTTCTTCTTTCCCTTCGGCTTTTCCCAATTAATTGGGGTCGCCGGAGCCAACCAGGCTCATTTTGGTTTTGGCCAGGGATTTAAGGCCGGATGCCCTTCCTGACACCACGTGATTTTCCAGGTGAAAATTCCACCCCGCTGTCACCGGGATTCGAACCCCGGCCGTCCGGGTGAAAAGCGAGAAGCTAAGCCACTGCGCCATCACGCTCCCCGTAAAGAAATATTTTACAAATATAATAATTCCCACTACAGTTTTAACAATTTAGGCAGCCGGGTATTTTTAGGGAAATATTTCTGTGAATGTTCCTAAAATCAAAGTTCCTAGTAATTTAGCAATCACCCTTTGCATAACTTATAAGTTTGCCTTTCAAGACACCATGGCCGGTGTCGGAGGTGGGAACTATTCTTTGTTTACTTGTGTCAGGTTGTCAGTCTGTTGATTGACAGGTTCAGTCGCGTGGGTAGGATATAACTCACGTTCTCTCCATGTTGACATCAGCTCCTAACCCATTTATGCCTAGTGATGCGTTATCGCAACATTTTACTTCTGGTTACATTAAGGTATGCAGGAAATTTTGTTCAGTTAGGTTGTTCATTCTGCTGTGTCATACAGTTCAAGATAGGTTGGTTGGTTGGTTCCTTAGTTTAGGGGCTGCGACAACGCGGTCATGTAGCCCCGTGTACTTTGGGTGTGTGTAGAATCTGTCTGATAACCGGTGTTAATTGTGATGACTGTATTAGTGTGTGTATCTGTTTTTTAATTCAAGTAGAGACTGCAACTTTGAATTTTCAAATAGTTCCTACTTTTGCCGCCAAACGCCACCGTCAACGACTACTAGGCCTAGTTCAGAACTAGCTACTAGACGCCACCGCAGTCGGCTCTTGGCAACGAACGTAGCAACCTAAGAGCGTTGTTTATATTCTTAACCTATCCAATTTAGTTTCACACAGGTGTAATTAGTGGAAAGATCTTTAACATGCCATAAATCTATGACATGGGACCGCCGGCTTTACTTCCCCTCCGAATGAAGGCATACTGAGGGATTTTTAACGCTCTTAAAAATCCGACGGCTTCGGCCGGGTTTGAACCCGCTATCTTGGGCATAGAAGCTCAGCATGCTACCAACAGTTCAAGATAACATCAACATTTGTGCCAGAGAAGTAGTTCATTGTTGTCAGTTGCCGATTTTGTTGGGCGGTACTTGTTGACTGGGTGAAATGTGTGCAACATGTCTCATCAAAGGTTTATCGGAGTTATTCCAATCTAGGAATACAAAATTATGATTTCTAATGCACCATTGGTGTTATATTTCTGATTCTGGCTGCGCAACTTGTGTGAAAATATAAACGTTGTATTCTTGCAAACTAGGCACATGGGGCCCCGTAGCATTCAAATATAAGTATTGATGCTTGCTTCTGATGGGTTCAGAGAAGGTTTGGTGCATATTACGGCAGTGGTTATTCTGCCTGTCTGTTAGGTAGTCATCCCGAAGGCTGGTTGGATCCTCACAAAGCAACGCCGTTAGGTTATGTGAGTAGATACCCACAAACACCCAATGCAGCGCTATATTGAGGCGTACTAGGCAAGAAAAGGAGTGAGGTAGTTTGTTATTGTTTTCCTCACTGAGTCAGTATAGCCGCACTAACCCTATGAATAGAACCTTTCACAGCATCCACAGGCACTGACTGTGCCCTGAATGTCATTACTAAGCACCACCCATACCTCAGTAGCTTCAATATTATCACATCCATGAGTGAGACTGAGACATCGGTGAGAAGCCACATTTTACTCTAGCCTTTGCCAACAGACAAATGCAAATGTACTGCATTCATCAAGAGAAGGCAAACAGGCCACAGTGGTTATTCATTGTGTTAGAATATAGGCTTCTCTTTGCAGGAGATTCTGTCTCCTGGATATTTATATTGCTCCGCCTGATGTTAGTTTAGACATATGTAGAGGAGGACAGTATGAAACAAGAAGTTCCGTGACGAACTAAAGAGCCTACTTTTCTTAAAATTTAAGATTCATGCCAATGATTAATCGATATGGATCTATCTAGAATAATAACGAAATTAAGTCGGTAATATCGAAATTTCTAATTAGTTCGAAATACTGTATACCTGGCATAATGTAGCCTAATAGAGCACTACATTTGGCAGCCCTGGTGACTGAATATATTCTTAGTTCCATCTCTTAAGGTACAGAATACAAAATTTGGTTGGAGTCCAATGAATACCATGGACGTTACATGCAGTTAAACATTGGATCTAACAGCGCGCGTAAAATCATGTTGGCAACAGTGTCATGCATGTATTGGTCAGAAATAATCTGAAATAATATGATCTATTGTTGTGCCAATCTTGAATGAAATCCATAAGTTAGTATAGAAGTTACATGCATTTTAAAATTGGACCTATCTGCAGGCTTAGAATCATGTTGGCAGCACTGACGTATATTAGTTACTCCAAAGTAATCTAGAATGCCAGGTACTATACGTGTGCAAAGTTTAGAGCTATTGGCTTGCATTCTTTCTGATATATTGATATTAGGGTAACAAAAATAGAGACAGCATTTATTAACAGTTGGCAGCCCTAGTTGCTCTTAAGAATACGCGTAGTCATAGCTGTTATGGTACACATAGCACATACGAAATTTGGTTGAAATCCAAATGATAGTATGGAAGTTACATGTATTTAAAGTTGGACCTCTCAGCAGGATTAGACTCATGTTGGTAGCACTGACGTATATAAGTTACTCCAAATGAATATAGAATGTCATGTACTATACGTGTGCATAGTTTAAAGCTGTCGGCTTTCATACTTTCTCATATATATTGGTATTTGGATAAAATAAATTAAGAGCATTTTTTAACAGTTGGCAGCACTGGTGGTTCATAAGAATACGTTCAGTCAAATTTCAATTGCAATTTTTCAGCAGTTGGTAGCACTGACATCATTTTCAAACATGGCCGTGAGATATTCAGGTATAGATCTTTACTCCTACCAAATTTTATTTCGATTGCTCCAGCCGTTTAGGAGTTGATAGGGGGGGGGGGGACACACACAGCCAGACAGACAGACAGACAGAAGGACAGACAGACACACATTTTCCCGGATCGATCCCATAAGACTACCTTTTCCTCATTTTTGCAAAATGTGAAAAGTAGGCTAAAAACCTACGGGGTACAATAAAGAATCTGAATGGACGTAAGCTACAAGCTCAATCTGAACTTTCAGGTCGTAAATATTTGTCTAATAATCAAATTCCTTCATGTCCCATCACACTAACCTGTTCTAGCTTAGCTGAAAATCAGTCTTCTGATACTATTACACATGTAGGAAACACTCTTCAGCAGTACATTTGGCCTCACGAAACTATCCCTATCACAAGTAAAGGCAAAAAATACAAAGAAACTGGTCACGTAATCTCACCAACCAAAGTAACCAGTTGAAAGAAAAAGTGCATAATTTATAATTGTGTACTCTGTACCGGCCCCCAGCCCTTGACCAAATACTGAGCCCTGCACATATTTTCGAATGTTTTTATGATGATGGATGAATTGTGCTCTCATATGGTGAAACAAACTGTGATCCATGCGATGGAAAGAGGCCGCCATTCATTTACACTCGGTACGGAAGAGTTGAAGGCATTCTTAGGAATACTGATTCTCAGTGGATATTCACCAATGCCAACGAGACGAATGTAATGAGAAGAATAACCTGACACTCACAATGAATCGGTTAGGAACAGCATGGGGAGATGTCGCTTCTTAGAAATTATGAGGTATCTATACTTACATGACAATGCCTATCTTGTCAATAATGACCGGTTATCTAAAGTACGACCCAATCTTGAACATCTGAAGAATTCATTTACTAATCATGCCCCATGAGAGAAAGAGGTAAATGTTGACGAAGCAATGGTACCTTAGTACGGCCGCCATTGGCTAAAACAGTTTATTAGAGGAAAACCAATCCGATCCGGGTATACAATTTGGTGTATGAACCTGAATCATGGCTACCTCATGGATTTTTAAGTCTATCAGGGATCGAAGGTATTGGTGGGGGTGTTCTTTTGAAAATTTCTGACACACTGCTACGAGGCGGCTCTAATCTGCTTCCTTTCCACTTATTTGAGGATAATATCTTCATGTCAGTAAAGGTGACTGAAGAGTTCACAAAGCGTGGTGTTGGTTTCACAGAAACAATGAGAAATGATAGGATTGGGGATAGTCCATTGACAAGTTGTTCTCTTGCAAAGGAAACGAGGGGTTCGTTTGACTTCTGTACTGGCAGTTCCTCTCTCACATTGTGCCGCTGTCACGACAACTCTGTGGTTACAGTCATTTCGAACTGTGAAGACGTCGTGCCGAAGAAACAGGTGCCCTGGCATTCAGCAGTTAAACAGAAGAGAGTGACATCAGTATCATCAATATCGTAATCATCATCAGTATCATAATCATCAATACCACCACCATCATCAATATTATAATCATCCTCAATATCATAATCATCGGACACCGCCCTTCCACGGCTCTACTTAAATACAGGCCTCTCAATTTTTCTTTATTTCCCTTACTCCTTATTTGTTTGTTCGTCCTTCCCTTCTACCAGTTCGTAAGGTAGTAGTTATTTTTAGATGCGAGTATATATTTCATCGTTTTTACGCAAACCATTATGGTCTGATAAGCTAGTTGTTAGGCCCCTTTAAACAGCTGTATCATAATTAAATTGCTTGGCAGAAACGGGATTAGAACACATGACCTTTAGGATAAGTGCACCGGGAGCACAAATGGTAGCCTATGATGAAAGAGGAAGAATAGTACAGTTAGGTAGAATAGAATAGAATGTACCAAATCTCGGATAACCAGAGATTGGGGCGAGTATTATTTATTACAACCATCACCTGATATATGTAATTACTGTATTACAGTAGTTACAGAGATTCCCTGAAAGCCTAATACAAAAATCCTTCTCAGTAAGATTAATAAATCGCAACATTAAACATATACTGTATCACAAACCTTCAACTAGATAACATTGTATTAAATGTTACAAACCGTTGTCTAAACACTAATAATGGCTATTAATTATGTAATAACTTAATCTTATCCTAATTGATGTAGGGAGACTATCCTTGACTTTAACGAAGTTTCATAGTTTAGGATACCATCTCCCGTACCCGTATACTTGTGTCACATGCATCTTTGTTCTGGTTCTCATCTGTCGCTTTCCTCTTCCACATTCCCCTGATAATATTTAAAAGTTTTGCTAATTTATCCGGCTTCCTCCATTCCCTATTACGAAATTTTATTAAAATGTGATATTGATTTTCACTTTCTATTCAGTTTATATCTGGCTTGTCTACAAACTTCGCTCTTATCATTTTAGTCTCATTGCAGTCCATGATCAGGTGTGCTGCACCCATAACCTTCCCACAAAACAGACAAAGGTCCTCTTTCCCTACTTCACTAAATGCTTTTGTTCTTATACACCCCCATTGACCACCAAAACTCTCATTTCTCGTTTCGTTAGACATTCAGGCTTGATGCTCATAAATTTCTTTATTTCGCAGAACTCCGTTAAGGTTCTCCTGTTGGCACACTCTTTTCTGAGTACCAGCAACTCTATGTCATTTACACTTTTTTACACACTCTGCCTTCCTCCCTTCTTAAGTCCCTATCCCATAAATACCCCATTCCTAGTCTTTCCAATATATGTTTACCCCGTCCACCCAGTACGCTTTTCGTTGAAGCTTCATTTGATGTAGGTAGGCTACCTTTAAAATTTCAACCCCCCACCTTCTTTCAGACGTATCCAAGATTCTATGATTCTTTTTATAATATGTTTTCGAATACTTACATCCTCACGCATCATTCTTAGTTCACTAATCGCTGTGCAACTAGATATCCTCAAACCATCTTAGCAAACTAACTTAAAATAGTGTCCAGGGTTGCAATTCCTTCTTCCACACTCCATACATTCACTCCATATAATACTCTTGATACGACAAGTGCAATGAATACATTTTTGTGATCATCGTATTCAATATACGGTAACTTACGCTCTAACACTCGCCTATGTCGCTAGCCCTTTCGATTTTTCTCTTAATTTTTTCAGTCCATTTTCTATTACTCGCCAGTATCGTCCCAAAATACTCACATTTTTTCAGTCTCCAGTGTTGAATCTTACATGAACCACTTTTCATGAAAGAGGGAGACGAACTTAATATTTCGTCCCTCCCTCTTTAAATCAACAAGTGACACACCACCTTTATATTGGCGAAACTGAGTGTTACCCATGTAATGTAATCGTTACTCTGTCACTTTTCATGCAAAGTTAGATTTTATTATTGCTAACAAGAATGTTACCCAATGCTACTTAAAAGCCACTAGTTCCAGGGGGAAAATAATAATTTGGCATCGCTGATCCTACAGTGAGCGTATCTGAAAACTTGCATGTTTCTAGAGTAATATGATATCTCGAAACGTCGTCCTATCAGATTGAATCAAACAATACAAACAGAGGTAAATTATCGACACGAGCAAAATATTGACATTTATAATTGGCATCATGTTCTAGTAGCGTGCTATTGTAGTAAATTAGTTATTGATCAGCAGTAAAGACGCGGACATTGGAACCGAACAACGTACCAAGTTACTTCATAGTGAGGGACAGTTAGTGTTATATTGAATTGTTGTTGGACACTGTTCTACTGTGAATACACAGTTATTGGAACTGAAGAACTGTCACAGATACATCACAACGATAAACAGTTATATTGAGTCGTTATTTGATACCCATTTTCATAATTGACTATTAAAATATATACCTGTGCATCTACTAAAAGGACCCAGTGTTCGTTTATTGATTTAGCGCATTAGTTAATACCTGAGTTTAGCGTTGAGTGAAAATAGCATAACTATGTACTTATACACATAGACCTCTTCAGGAAAGAGTTGAAAGTTTGTTGAGATTTAGTCAACTGATTATAAACAATGTCCCTGAATCTGACAAAGATTTCTTTTCGACAAACACAGAACGCAAACGATATTGTGTAAAAGTCATCGGATTTCTCAATTCCTTTTTATCTTTGTTGACCAAACCAACTACATTCCATCTTGCCAACAGTGGTATTCGAAGCTAGTTACCAGTTTAAATACTTAAACAGATGTGACAAAGTATTATCACTCCTTCAGCTTGCTCAATATATTGATAATAGACTGTGATTATATAATAATTAAACAATAAATGATACTTATACCAAGACCAGAAATTAGTTTACCTGATCAAGAAGTATGAGAAATATCAAGTATAAAACGAAGTAGAATCAATGATGTTTTTAAAGAGAGCGACCCGATAACAGTGTTTTCAAACATCTCGTTGGAAACTATTTGAACAGTGCAAAACGAAGAACAGTTCGTGTTTTATTGGGTTATCATTCGACACTGTTCTCAAACTTGAAAACTACTCAGAAACGTATAAGAAAAACTGAATCAGTGTATATTACAATACAGTAGATTATATTGTCTACACGTTCACATTTCCTTCACATTATGAAATCACAGATTATCCTTAGAGTAAGTTAAAATTCCGACAAACATTTTTCCTTTCTAAGAATATAATGTGCACAGATCTTCAGTGTCCGAGAGTTCACAGGAACTAGTACCAGACCCTCTTTAATTATTAAAATTTCCATAATTAGTCTAGAGGATAAGGAATAGGAAGACGTGAAGTGTTATTTACAGTATATTGCTATATAAATGTATCAGTGCAAACTTATAATGGTATTGAAACTCACTGCTATTTCACAGGATGAAACACTGAAGAAAATATTCCAATAACGTTGCACCTAGGAACTTAACGGTTCCCTTTCTTTCCAAACATACACCAGATACAATCATCGCCTAACTGTTAACAAACTAATTCTATTAATTTATGATGATCCGTGCGAGTGATGATTAAAAAATACATTAATTACAACATAGTATATTCTCCTGCCCAATAACTACCTGTTGTTAATATGGCAGCGTCCGGAGAAACAGATCAGATCAAAGTAACAACTTCCAGTTTCACGCTCTATTACGCCCTTCAACCGTTATTTTGCATCTCAAAGATTTTAGGACTTGGTCCCTTTACTTTCCACGAAGAAAGAGGCGCACGAAGTTCAACTAAACTGACTGTACGGATCTCAAAATACTGGTTCGTATATTCCATCATAATCCTCATCACCTTAATCGGTTTCTTTGTCTATCAAATGTTCCTCATCAAAGATGCTTTGGTAGAAGAAGGTCCATCGGTTGCGATTATTTCTCGCATCATTGGTTATGTATTCCTCTACTCCGCATCTATTATACCCGTTCTGTTGAACGTATTCAGAACGAAGAATTACGTTATCGACATCTTGAAGGTCCTAGAATCTACTGACAAGATCTTAGGCTGTGAAACTCAGTCCTTTCATAAGAAAGCTCGATTTGTTTGCATTGCTGTTGTCTGTACAGTATTACTCTTCATGTGGGGAATATGTATTTCTGGTGTGATCATTTGGAACACAGCGGATGATGTTATGGTCCACATATCATTCTGTGTCGAAAGCACTGTAACTCTACAGTTTGTGTGTATCGTCCTGATTCTCAAACATAGGTTTTATTTCCTGAATGACAAGCTCTTAACAATATTCGATATTAAGGATGACAATATGTTCTTTGTTAACATTACCACTTGTTTTAATGACCGAGAAATGACACCAGCTGATTTAGAGGTCCGGAGGTCTTCTCCTGCTAGTATATGTGCAGAGTTAGGGAGATTGAATAATATGTTAAGGATCCATATGACACTCTGTCACGTGGGGAGTATGATAAGCTCTGCCTACGGTATACAAATAGCGATAATTTTGGTTGAGGCCCTAATGTCCAGTGTTTTATGCATTTTTAATATCATATCTAAAGATTACGAAGGCGATTTTGGCACTGAAAATGTCTATACTGCTATACTAGGCGTTATATTTATTGTGTTCCCTTGCTACCAAGTGCTGGCAATCGCTGGGTCCAGTCAGAGTGCGACTTCCGAGGCCAATCGAACAGCAGTGCTGGTCCATCAACTGTTGCTGCTACATCCTAACAACGCCAGACTTCAACAATTTTCCCAACAGCTGATGCATGTCAAACTACAACTGTCAGCGTTTGGGATAATATCATTGGACAATACACTACTCTTAGCCTTCACCGCGACTTTTGCCACCTACATTATCATCCTGCTACAGTTCTTTTTATCAGCCGTTAACTGAAGAAATGTGTGAATCTCAAGCAACTAGGTCATATCATACTACAACTGTCAGTGCATGGGTTGATACCACTGGACAATACGCTTCTTGCTGCCCTCATGGCGACTATTGACACCTGAATCATCATGTGATATAGTTTCTTACGTCAGCGTTTAGTATGTTATAGATCAACTTTGTAGCCTAGGCCCACTAGTATATGTCACTCCTTTTGTGTGGAAACTGTATTTTCTTGAGACATTTCCACTTCATAGTCTTTCTTATTTCGATTAACGTTCACGTAAAACTACAAGCTTCCTTCCTTTTTTTCTTTCTTATTTAACCCTTGAGAACTAGCGTGAAAATGTATAACATGAGGACTGGCACCGGGACATTTTGACCCATTGAGTGATACCCACCTTTATGTAGTCGTACTGATTTAAATGACGTAAATTACATCTGGTGTCTTCCGATAAATCAGTCTAAAATATAAAATGAGGTTGTAGTTATATTTTTCAAAATTATCATGGTGATAAATAACAATAATTTTTGCAACAGTATAATTGACCTTGATTGTGGCGGCAAAGCAATTCATTGTCATCAATTTTAGTTACCTAACATCAGTGCTTCAAACAGATATCTAAAGTAAAAATCCCAATTAACATTTACAGTCGGTGTATAAATCTTTCATTCTTCAGCATTGCATGTCTGTCCATAATGTTCACTTTTATTCACGCTGGTTTGTAACGATGTCCGCAAATTTTAGGCTCGCAAGAGCTGATTGTTGGCCGCAATTCATATCCACTGATGTAACACTCCGCTTACATTTTCCTCTAAGCACTGCAAGGGCAATAGCACCGTGGTATGTTATTGTGCTTCACCTCAAAAGGTCGCAACTAACGTAAGCCAAGTTTTGTGACACCAGGACTGGCGCCTTGGTAAATCTGACGCGGCCATAAATAGTATAGATATAACAAAGTTATGGACATGTTACTTTTGCAGGTTGCAGCTCAAGGCTAGGAAGGAAGGTACAGTAGGCGACAGGAAATGAGGGCTGACCAAAACAAAAATGGAGGACATTATTTAGTCGTCGGGTATAAATCACCTATGCACCAGTCCTCACGGGTTAAGGGTTGTTGCACAGAGAAAACACAACTGTTGTTTGCTTGTTATTGAGAGAGAACTTCTTTTGTGAAAACCTTCCGTTCTCTAGCGGGTAACTCATAATTTATAAATGTGGCTAAGGTACATCAGGTACGTTTTATTATCGCATTGGAAGCCATTCTTCAATGTTGCCGCAGTAAACTAAATGTAAATGTTATTCAGTCGGTCAACACGATTGTACCCAATATTGTAAAGTATACCATTCCCTAAACCGGAAACAATTACATGAGATTAATTAATTCACGTAGATTAGTATTTTGGATCATGAGTTCTTTTACACTCAGGCTTTGAAATCGATGTCTACGAATATGTGGCTGAATATATTTACAATATATTAGTTACAGGAGCTATAGAAGAACTAGCGCAACTTGTCCGGATTTATGAAATTTTAGATATACTATTGAAGTGGCTATTAATCTTTAAGTTTACTTGATTATTGTGGTAATCTGTATGCTTGGTAATGGTCATGTTGGTGTTGGTCATTTGAGCAATGTACAGTAATATCCCTTCTCATACAGCTTCTGTCACCATGCATTGTTCGTGCTGAACTAAAAGGAAAATTCTTAGTAAAGTATGTGCTTACCCCCTCGTTATCTTCTCTCTTCACTATTGCCTGATCTCGCATTCATACCCGTCTATATCTGTATCACCTGTAACATATTTCTGTGCTAGGCAGGTCTATACACATCCCGACATAGTGTATATTACCCTATTTGGGACATCTTCAAATATATAAGTTTAATCTCCATCCCCACCACGCATAAGAAAATCAGTCCTCATTAAGCACAACCGGTCTATTTGGAACGTCTTGAACTCTTAAATGCTGCCTTAATTTCGGCCTTGGTTTACTGAATATATGGAATATCCTATTCCAATAACATGTTTCCTTTAATGTTTCCCCCTTACCTAGCCTGGCAAAACCGTTAAGTTATTTCCCATTTCTTATGTTTATTAACGTAAAGAGAGGTGAATACTCTAGGAATGTGTACTCGTACAGACCAGGAAATGAAGGAGAGGGAGATATTGTTAACGGTCTGTGATCGTACTTCGCTTACTTTCCCTTTGAACGTCAGCGATGAAAACTTCAGGTTATCTATCTCACCAATATAATAAGATAAGTGAAAATGATCTTTCTAGTGGCAGACGACTTCGCTGTTCCACCCCCTAATACAACAATAACTAACTAACCAACTAACTAACGTTCCTTTGGTGTAGAATCGCCGCACTTCTAGAGCAAGTCGTCATGTTCTAAATGAACCCAACTTCAATATCATAAATACGTTTATCTTATTATCAGTGAAGCTTCAAAACTCGTTTGTTTGCATTTTCCCCAATGCGTATTTTGGGTATCTTCAGACTCGTACAATTTGTCGAAGTTGTAGCCTACTTTGTGATTACTGTACTGTTTAAATTCTCATCAGTTCTTACGATGTATTCACAATGCCACAAGGTGCCATTTATTGCGAAGTTTTATCTCAACAGGCAGTGCCGTCAAGTTTAATCCAATTCTTCTAGTCATCTTCAATATTCTTATGAGTTTACACTGTTGATTTAACTGATAATTTACAGTTAGTGGCCAAACGTCATGGGAAGGCACGGACTATGATAGTAGATGGCTAGGGAGAATTTAAAATAGTGACACGAGGCGCTCGATTACGCTGATTGCCGCCCGGTTTTCCGATATTTCCCGAACCAATCATCAGAGGATGTTGTGTTAGGTGTCATATTACTCGAGATTAAGCCTTCTTTACCGTGGGCTATTTAATTTTCCAAATTTTGCCGAAGGGCCTAACAACACATTTTTATTATTTTGGTTTATCCCCTTTTTAAAATATTATTTAATGTTTATAATGTGTTATTTTTAATTCTTATTTATTATTTTTATTTTTAGATTTGTGTCAGATGGGCGTAACTGATACACTTATTAGCTAATTATTTATTTATTTGATTGAGCTGTAGTGATATCTATCTCAACATGGTTATATCCCTAAACGGGAAGGGGAAGGGAGAAGAAGAGGAATGGCTAGGAATTCTAGGCCACCCGGTGCTGCTTAGGCTAGCGGTGAGCCCATAATCCTAGAGACTTGCGTGACGGCTCGATTTAATGAGCCATTTTCTCTTCTTTTCTGTGAACCATTTATATGTCCATTTTTATACAAAATAACCCAAAACTAGTAGGTCATTGACCCAAGATTTCTCAAACTAATAATGGTAGACACCTGATTCAGGATTTAAATTAATGCACGTAATGTTTTCTATTTTTATGATCCTTTATTTTTAGATTTTTCCAAAGGACTTAACTACTAGGTTAATAACCCTGGATTTTATTTTTTCAAATTTTGGTTTTATAACTTTTACTTTTTATTTATTTAATTATTTTTTATTATTTAAATAAGTTTTATTTATCTTTCTTGCGGCTTCGGTGGCGTAGTTGGTAGCATGCTGAGCTTCTATGCCCAAGATAGCGGGTTCAAACCCGGCCGAAGTCGTCGGATTTTTTAAGAGCGTTAAAAATCCCTCAGTATGCCTTCCTTCGGAGGGGAAGTAAAGCCGGCGGTCCCATGTCATAGATTTATGGCATGTTAAAGATCTTTCCACTAATTACACCTGTGTGAAACTAAATTGGATAGGTTAAGAATATAAACAACGCTCTTAGGTTGCTACGTTCGTTGCCAAGAGCCGACTGCGGTGGCGTCTAGTAGCTAGTTCTGAACTAGGCCTAGTAGTCGTTGACGGTGGCGTTTGGCGGCAAAAGTAGGAACTATTTGAAAATTCAAAGTTGCAGTCCCTACTTGAATTAAAAAACAGATACACACACTAATACAGTCATCACAATTAACACCGGTTATCAGACATATTCTACACACACCCAAAGTACACGGGGCTACATGACCGCGTTGTCGCAGCCCCTAAACTAAGGAACCAACCAACCAACCTATCTTTCTTAGAATAAGCCAAACGACTACACTACTAGATGATTGATCCGAGATTTCGCGTTTTGTTTCTATAGAAAAGCATTATCACACGTAGTTTTCATTTCCGAAGATCAATTATGACTGTTCAAGTTTTGGACAATTTTTATGTTTCATTGAGAATTGTTATATTATGGTATTTGTAAATGTGCTTTCCAGAAATAGAATTTTGGAAATAATTGCACAAATTTATTTTCGTAGTGTTATGCACTCGTGGAATACTAATATTTGACTAACATAATGGTCAAATGTTAATATTTCTTGCATTTGTAACATTGTTCCAATGAACAATTTCTTAATAACTTTTTATCACATTGTTGTAGAATGCAATTTATAATATCTTAAATTTCTCCTAATTATTTATTCTCAGTTGGTATGACATCACCAAAGAATTATATATATTCATCTCAAACGATGTTATATCAGATAATTACATTTTTATAAACAATGAAAATTGTTGTAATTTTTTCTCTCAATTAATAAATTAAATCTCTCTCCAAATAATTTTCTTTCTCATTCCTATTTAATCTCCAAAATATTTAAGTTCAAGATAATTATAACAACATTTATTATTATTATTTGTAATTTTTCCACAATTGTTTATAACAGATCTCGCGGTCTGTTTTATGAAGATTTTCATCTAAGTCAGTTGACTGGTTCTGAAATTATTATTATTATTTTATGCACTCTCAAGTGTATAGTATAAGCATTCTCAAATATTAATTTTTATTTTATGCACTTGCAACTATTTATTTTATAAGTAATCTCTGGTCAGGTTTATCATATCTAATAATCCTCTATTTTACCTATTGGGCATAATATCGGGAATCTCGATAGTTGACCCAGGTGTATTGGAACTGACATCCTTTTCTACAGGATTTGAATTGGACTGGAATATGGGGCAGCCATATCGCCTCACCCGTCTCTTACAGCCATGAGCAAACACGTGCTCCAACTAACTTCTTCCACAACTTCGGAAATATATTCCTCATGGACGACACTCATTGTCAGTCTCCTCATAACCATAACATTAATGCCTACACTCTTATCGCATAATTATTTTTTTAACAACAATCATCACATATGATCCTTAATATATATGTTTTCTAATGTTGTATTATTCCGTCATACAAATGACCTCGTGTACTTGGAATTTATAAAGTTTTCCAATGGTAGGTGTATTGATTCCTGGTGAAAATCTTTCCTGCCTCTATTTAACAAAATTTCATCCTAGTTGATACACATTTTATATATATATATATAACCTGCCATTACTATATTTCCTTTCTTATTTTCACTTCGTGCTTTCAAAAATGTCATCTAAACTTATTCTGCATTGCTGATGGCTTAACTTTGTCAACATTGGCATGAAATATCAAACAAACTCAGTTATTATTAACCCTGTTCATAAATATATATAACCATTGTTATTAGTAACCCTGTTCACAAATATTAATCCTGCTTCAAAAATATGTTATTTAAATAAATAATCACTGTCTTTATTATCCCTGTTCACCAATATTTTAAATAACCATTGTTATTATTATTCCTCCTAACAACATTTAAACAAATACCATTACTTCCCTTGGTAATATTTAAATAATTTCTGTTATCATTTAACAATATCTAAACAATTATTGTTTATTCACAATTTTTTTAAATACTAGCAGTAGTGCCAGGCTTCGCCCGGTGGATTTATTTGTTTTATGGATGATAATGAGTACTACCGACAGTACTGGCTACGCTGGCTAAAGCACAGCATTAGGTCATGGGGCCAAGCTCTCTGCTGGCTCGGTAGACGCGTGGGTTCGAGCCCCACCGTCGGCCGTCCTTGAAATGGTTTTCCGTGGTTTCCCATTTTCAACACCAGGCAAATGCTGGGACGGTACCTTCTGACAGGCCACGGCCGCTTCCTTCCACATCCTTGCCCAGTTTCGTTCACCATCATTCATTTCATCCCTCATTAACTCCTCTCATGAGGTTGGCGTCAGGAAGGGCATCCGGACGTAAAATCCATCGCCACAAAGTCTTCCATCGCATATCATCCCCGACCCCGTTGGAAAACGGGAATAATAAGGGGTAGACATACATGGATGATAATGAATACTACTACAGAACTTGAGCACTCAAGGATAAGGATCGGAAAGCACCAACACTTATTGCAGCTGATAACCTCAGTACACTGCACCAACACCATCGCCCTTATACAGAGACATATTATTGCCATGATGATAACTGTTTTAAAGGGCCTAAGAAATCTTTTGGCACTAATTACTCCCCGTGACTGCAATTTATAAGCAGCTCCCAATTCTGCACCAGAACACTGGTAGGGGCGACGTGATGCAGCCCGCATTACCAGGCAACAATAGACTTGGGTATTATTGGAGCTATCCGGGAGCGCTTGTTCTTCCGACTTACTGAACAAAAATCAATCTTTATGGTTACCTGAGTGGTGTAGCATAATGCTACATAGCCTAAACTATTCCTCTCGAATCAGGCTATCATATACAAAAATAATTTTTCAAATTTGACTGGTAGTTCCAGAGGTTTGCGCGTTTAAACACATAAACAAACACACAAACTCTTCAGCTGTATTATATTAGTATAGATAATAATTAAACAAATTATTTAACCCTCACATTTATTTAACGACTATCACAAATTATTTATTACTTTCTTCTTCTTCTTCTTCTTCTTCTCGAATCACCCACTTTGGGGTACGTCAGATCAATCACTTCTTAGATGCTTGTGCTCTCCTTTTCTCCCAATACTTCTTCATTCTCTCTGATCTCCTCTTTCTTTCCTCTTGTGATATCTGCATCGGTTTTCTGGAGACGGCTCTGGCTTGGAACTTCTTGGTGTTGTCTTTGGTCACGGTTTTGGCTGTACCATTCATCAACATGATTTCAGTAATCTGAAGCTCTCACAGGTCCTTTTCCACTTCCGTAAACCAATTAGGTTTGATCTTCTTTTTGGAAAAGAAGTCAAAGATTTTCTTGGTTAATCGGGCAGGATTCATCCGGTAGATGTGTCCATAGAAATCAATCCTCCTTTTCCGTATGGTATCTGAAATTCTCTCAGACTTCACATACAGGGTGTCGTTCCTATAGAAAACTTGTTTGTTATTTTGAAATTTAGGACCTATGATCTTCCTCAAAAAATTTTCTCTCTTTGATTTCCAATTTTTCCATTTGCCCTTGTCTCCTCAAGACTAGTGTTTCTGCTGCAAAGAGTGCCTCTGGCTTAATTACGGTGATATAATGCCTGATTTTAGTGTTCCATGAGAGGGTTTTCTTATTGTATGTATTTTTGGTTTTCTGGAAGGCTAGTTCCATTTTGATTCTTCTCGCCTCCATTGTTTTTCCATCAAGGTTATTCCAGTCGATCCATTCTCCTAAGTATTTGAAACTATTAACCTCCTCGATTTTATTAGCTCCTACAGTAACTCTCTTGGGCACATCCAAACTATTTGACATAATTTTCGTTTTTTCAAAGGTGTCGTTCCTATAGAAAACTTGTTTGTTATTTTGGAATTTAGGACCTATGATCTTCCTCAAAAAAATTCTCTCTTTGATTTCCAATTTTTCAATTTGCCCTTGTCTCCTCAAGTCCTATTTTCCCCGCCATCTCTTGTAATTCTGTGATTTGTTCTTTGTTTTCCTCCCATGTTTCTGCGAGCAGCGCCAAGTCGTCAGCAAAGGCCAAACACTTAATCGTGATTCCTTTGTTTTTTGTTCCTAGACGTATTCTCCCTCGTGTTTTCGCATTCCATTCTCTCATAACTTTTTCAAGTGCACAATTGAACAACAGGGGGGAGAGACCATCCCCCTGCCGGACTCCTGTTCTGATCTCAAATGGTTCAGACAGTTCGCCCATGAATCTAACTTTAGAGGACGTATTCGTGAGCGTCTCCTTTATGAGGGCTAGGGTTTTCCTGTCCAGGGCAAACTCTTCCAAAATATTGAGCAACGACACTCTGTCGATGGAATCGTAAGCTTTTTGGAAGTCTACAAAGGTCACTATATACGGTTTCGCCCTCTGCTTCTGGTACGCTATAATGTTTCTGAGATTTAAAATTTGTTCAGCGCAAGATCTCCCCTTTCTAAACCCGGATTGATACTCCCCAAGTTGGCAGTCCAACTGTGGTTCTGCTCTTTCTAATAACGCTCTTGAAAATATCTTGTATGTCACGTCTAGCAGTGAGATCCCTCGGTAATTGCTAGGATCCGATGTCGAACCTTTTTTGTGAAGAGGGTGTATCAGGGCCATTTTCCATTCCACTGGAATGATCTCTGTCTTCCATATATCCTCAAAAAGCTTTTGGAGTGAGCCAATCGATCTTCACTGGCATACTTCCATAATTCAGCTGTTATCTGATTTTCTCCAGATGCCTTGAAATTTTCCATACGAGTCAGTATCTTCTGAATCTCTCTTACAGACGGGGGTTTAGAATCATGGTTGGGAGACGATTTGGGTCCACACTCGAAAGACATCTTTTGGAGTAGTTCTCACAATTTAGGAGTTCTTTAAAGTAGCCGGCTGGAATTTTAGTTACCCCTGTTACTATATGCCACGTTCCCGTTTTCGTCCTGAAGTTGGAGAGTTGGGGGGTCATATCTGCTTAGGTTTTCCTTGAACACCCGATAATAGTTTCTCATATTGTTCTTCGCAAAGTCATCATTTATCTTCCTGAGTAGTTGGTCGCCGTGCTCCTTCTTCACTTTCTTGATCCCCTTGGACACCATCTTCCTGGTTTCCACAAAGTGTTGCCAGGTACTCTCGTCCTTTTTGGTTTGCCAAACGTGCCACGCCTTCTTCCTCAGATCATGTAGTCTACCACACTCGTTGTTCCACCATCTATGCTTCTTCGTCTTTGTAACAGAAGCAAGTTGTTCTGCCTTGGTTAGAAGACTCTTCTCCCTCTGCCTCCAGTCCTGGCCTTCTAGGTCTCTGGTTAATGTGTCCCATTCTTCCATGTTCTCCTTAATTTTGTTTGGATCATATCTTCTTCGTATACGGTTGTTCCTTTGAAAGTTACTCCTAGGAATAATCTTCAGTTTAACTTTTGACAAGTAGTGGTCTGAGTCAAGGTTAGCTCCTCGGAGAACCCTAACATTTTGAATTTCCTTATGAAACTTCCGCTTTATTGCAACATGGTCCAACTGGAATTCTCCGAGGAGGGGATTAGGTGATATCCATGTCTTCTGTTTTCTCGGCAGTTTCTTAAAGCTAATCGATTTTAAGACCAAGTTATGTGTCTGACATAATTCAATGAGCCTGATAACATTTTGGTTCGTTCTGTTATGTGCCGGGTAGCATCCCACTATTATGCCTGAACGTCTTTACTCTCCCCACTTGGGCGTTAAAATCCCCTAAAAGGATGACGTTATTTTTGTCTGGGATCTTCTGGATCGTATCGTCTAGTTTATCCCAGAAAAGTTCTACTTTTACCTTATCCTTTTTGTTGTCGATGTTTATAGGGGCATGAATATTCACAATTGTATAAACTTTGTTGGTCGACTTGAACGTGAGTGTGGATAGCCTTTCAGAGGTGGACTCGAAGCTTATGATGGAGTCTAGTATTTTCTTGTCAACTATGAATCCTGCCCCAAGATGAGGAACATTCTTCATTACTCTGGCCCCTGGTTTCCCCTTGAGTGTCCTGAATCCTCCCGATTCAAAGCTGTTCTCATCTAGGGATCTTGTCTCTAGCACAGCCGTTATGATAATTCTATGTTCATTTAGTGAGTCTGTTAGAGTCTTAAGTTTTCCCACTTTCAAAAGTGAATTTGCATTGAAAGTGGCTAGGTAGTTTATTTTCCAGTATTTTATTGTGTTCGAAGTTCCAAGACGCTCCGACTCGTCTTTGTGTGACATTGCAGACTCCCCGGAATCCGAATGTCGGCTTGTGGATTGACCACCTGAGGTAAATAGTTTCACATCACACCGCTCCATGGTTGATAATTCTTTTAGTTTTGGAGGTGACTTCTAGAGCCACTCCGGAGGATTGTTTACAGCCGCCCCTAACATGGAGACAGACGCTGACCAAAGGCCGCCCAATATGGGAACAGTCGCTCTTGGATTTTAAAATCAGACTGAGAGTCTGAAATCATTTATTTTTCGTGGTTGACTCCACTAGGTTCTTCCGCCCTCTCAGCCGTTGGGAAATGAAATTCGTCTTCCGCCTTTGAACCCTTGACCAGGTTTCACCTAGTAACCCTAGGTAGGGGCCCTATGACAGGGTGCTACCATCCGGAGCCAGATGGACCCTGTTTTTTTTACGAGGTTGATATTCCTCCCGCTCCTCCTTCCTCATCACATGCGAAATCATATTCATATCATGATTATTATTTAATATCATCCTTGATTTTAAACTAGCGCAAATTAATTCATTTGAATGATGCTATCACCCTTAAATTATTTAAATAAATTATTTATTTAACGGTGAACATTCACGTTTTAAATTGAATTGTTATTAAATCACGGTAAATTATTATTAGAAAAATTAATACGGAATTATTTTGAATGATCCAAGCTCATTCGATGCTATAAAAATATTCATATTCCTAAAATAAATCCAGCCTGTCTACCTGACATTACTACAGCTGTTCTAACAGTAAAGAAAATTCACATATTGAATTATCCTAAGCCGTAGTTGCCCTCAATTTGTCATGCTATACAAATACATGTCGAATCGACTCGAAGGTGGTGTTGATCTTTTACAAATTGAATGGGTAAAAAGGAATTTCTCAATTACATTAAACTAGTAAGAAAATGCATGCGGAATTCGCCTTACTTCATTCTTGATGTGATGGTGGCGTGTCCTCTGTGTTCGTTAATAACTAATGGTCTCACAACCATTCCATTAGTATGGCGATTTCCTTTGGTCATCAGCTCCTCCATTAGATTCATCCTCGTTTCAAGCCATTGAAAACCTATCCTTCCGCGATTTAACGACACATATTAGCGTTTAAAAGTACGCATAAGTAAACTTCTCGGTGATACTTTTCACTGTTCGAAATTTTGACTGTTGCCATTATGAACCGTTCTGTGCCTGAACACGATGCGTTCACTTCTTTAAAGTTCATTCGTAAACAGTACGATTCGACTGTTCTGTATTTAACCATGTATGACAGGGTTAAACTTTAGCAGCTCGAATTTCATCGAGATAAGTGGATAACGTAGAATTCCTAATATAAATAAACCTAGGCGAGTAACCAGATATTCTCTGTAACAAGCTCGCAAAGCAACACTTGTCTCGCAACGAAGGCTAATCTGTGGTCGGGTAATGAGTATGCCTCAAGACATATCTACTGTGTAGATAGTTCCCTCTATTCTCCTGATAACTGGCATTTGGATATTCTCTAGCACAATCTGTCATGACAGATGGGACCAGATCGCAGGCTATGTTTCACTCAGATAGGTAACTCGTGAAAAAGTACAAGTGCTTAGTTCACTGAAATAACTAAGTCCTGAACTCTAGTCACAGAGACTAAGTTCTACTTTGTTGACGATAATAACAGTATCGTATCGCGTCGTTGATTCGTAGCGTAGCAGCGATGTTAATCCAAGCGGCTGCTTGGAATTAATACATACTCTATGCAGAATATCGGCCCCTTTTATACTGATCTGGACTCTCGCGTCATCAACTCTCTGCGTCTCAGCGGTAAACTTATCGAAGTTTCCATCTTCATATCTCGGCTTCTAGCGAACAGATTCTCTTCCGAGAACGCTTAAAATTCGGCGAATTCCATTGCCAGAAAAGTGTACCACTTTTCAAATCTCGAAAACATTGTTTAAAGGATAATTGTAAACATGCTGTCACATTGGTCTAGGTGCGCGTCACAGGCACTCAGCATAACCTTCCATTCGTTCGAGAAGGAAAGTAGCCTGTGATTCAAACTCCGCTGCTTCCTTACAAATATCTCACAACATCACGGAGGCATCCGCGATTCGGGTACAGTACTGTATGATGAAAAGGTCACAAATACAATGCGGAAAAGAAGGCTGACATTATATGACCACCTGGTAAGAATGACCAAGAAGATCTTCCGATACATTGTGGGATTAAAGGCCACCTCTAAGTGTTAGATGAGGTCATGAGAGGTATGCAGCAGAAGTTGGAATTACTCCAGAGATAATTCATGGTAGAAGTGCGTTGAGGAGTTAACGATTAAAGTCGAAGAAAGAAACTACATAAGAAACCTGTACGGATCATTTCCTGGGAGGACAGAAGGATGAGAAGCAAAAGTATGAAGAGCTTCTGGTAAGAGAAGACTAGAAAGGCTAAGATGCCTTAAGTTTCATTCGGTCCATAGTTGGGCAAATTCAGAGAAAGAAGAAGATTGCGGCGAAGAGGGAAACACAACCAACACTTCCCATTCATATTGTCTCATGATGTGAGCATTAGATGCGCTGATTCCATGGTGACGATTATTACGCAAGAGCTTTGCCAATATCCCAACTCATGTCCAGGGGTTGATCATTAATATTAGTACATTTCAAACGACTCTTATACTTGTTTTTAATTTTAATGAATGATAAGAAACTGTAACAAGAAATTTGATATTTCTGTGTTTTAGATGTGAAGAAATATTTTACGAATATAATAATTCCCACTTAAGTTTTAACATTTTAGGCAGCCGGGTATTTTTAGGGAAATATTTCCGTGAATGTTCCTAAAATCAAAGTTCTTAGTAATTTAGCCATCACTCTTTGGGTAACTTATAAGTTTGCCTTTCCTGACACCATGGCCGGTGTCGGAGGTGGGAACTATTCTTTGTTTACTTGTGTCAGGTTGTCAGTCTTCTTGGTTGACAGGTTCAGTCGCGTGGGTAGGATATAACTCACGTTCTCTCCATGTTGACATCATCTCCTAACCCATTTATGCCTAGTTATGCGTTATCGCAACATTTTACTTCTGGTTACATTAAGGTATGCAGAACATTTTGTTCAGTTAGGTTGTTCATTCTGCTGTGTCATACAGTTCAAGATGACATCAACATTTGTGCCAGAGAAGTAGCTCATTGTTGTCAGTGGCCGATTTTGTTGGACGGTACTTGTTGACTGGGTGAAATGTGTGCAACATGTCTCATCAAAAGTTTATCGTAGTTATCCATTCTAGAAATACAAAATTATGATTTCTAATGCACCATTGGTGTTATATTTCTGATTCTGGCTGCGCAACTTGTGTGAAAATATAAACGTTGCATTTTTGCAACAATAGGCACATGGGGGCCGCGTAGCATTCAAATATAGGTATTGATTTTTGCTTCTGATGGGTTCAGAGAATGTTTGGTGCATATTACGGCAGTGGTTATTCTGCCTGTCTGTTAGGTAGTCAGCCCGAAGGCTGGTTGGATCCTCACAAAGCACCGCCGTTAGGTTATGTGGGTAGATACCAACAAACACCCAATGCAGCGCTATATTGAGGCGTACTAGGCAAGAAGAGGAGTGAGGTAGTTTGTCATTGCTTTCCTCACTGAGTCAGTATAGCAGTACTAACCCTCTGAATAGAACCTTTCACAGCATCCACAGGCACTGACTGTGCCCTGAATGTCATTACTAAGCACCACCCCTACCTCAGTAGCTTCAATATTATCACAGCCATGAGTGAGACTGAGACATCGGTGAGAAGCCACATTTTACTCTAGCCTGTGCCAACAGGCAAATGCAAATGTACTGCATTCATCAAGAGATGGCAAACAGACCACAGTGGTTATTCATTGTGTTAGAATATGGGCTTCTCTTTGCAGGCGATTCTGTCTCCTGGATATTTTTATTGCTCCGCCTGATGTTAGTTTAGACATAGTTAGTTAGTTAGTTATTGTTGTTTTAAGGGGCGGAACTACGAGGTCATCTGCCCCTAGTTTAGACATAGATGAGGACAGTATGAAGAGAACCTACGGGGTACAATAAAGAACTGAATGGACGTAAGGTACAAGCTCAATGTGAACTTTCAGGTCGCAAATATTTGTCTACTAATCAAATTCCTTCATGTCCCATCACACTAACCTGTACTAGCTTACCTGAAAATCAGTCTTCTGACACTGTTACACATGTAGGAAACAATCTTCAGCAGCACATTTGGCCTGATGATAACTCTCTTCCTCACGAAACTATCCCTATCACAAGTAAAGGCAAAAAATACAAAGAAACTGGTCACGTAATCTCACCAACCAAAGTAACCAGTTGAAAGAAAAAGTGCATAATTTATAATTGTGTACTCTGTACCGGTCCCCAGCCCTTGACCAAATACTGAGCCCTGCACATATTTTCGAATGTTTTTATGATGATGGATGAATTGCGCTCTCATATGATGAAACAAACTGTTATCTATGCGATGCAAAGTGGCCGCCAGTCATTTACACTCGGTACGGAAGAGTTGATGGCATTCTTAGGAATATTGATTCTCAGTGGATATTCACCATTGCCAACGAGACGAATGTTTTGAGAAGAATAACCTGACACTCACAATGAATCGGTTAGGAACAGCATGGGGAGATGTCGCTTCTTAGAAATTATGAGGTATCTATACTTACATGACAATGCCTATCTTGACAATAATGACCGGTTATCTAAAGTACGACCCTATCTTGAACATCTGAAGAATTCATTTACTAATCATGCCCCATGAGAGAAAGAGGTAAATGTTGATGAAGCAATGGTACCTTACTACGGCCGCCATTAACTAAAACAGTTTATTAGAGGAAAACCAGTCCGATCCGGGTACAAAATTTGGTGTATGAACCTGAAATACGGCTACTTCGTGGATTTTGAAGACTATCAGGGTTCCAAGTGCCCTGCAAATCAACATAAATCTGAACATGGTCTTGAGGGGGTGGGGGGTATTCCTTTGCAATTTTCTGACACACTGCTACGAGACGGCTCTAATCTGCTTCCTTTCCACTTATTTTCGGATAATATCTTCATGTCAGTAAAGGTGACTGAAGAGTTCACAAAGCGTGGTGTTGGTTTCACAGAAACAATGAGAAATGATAGGATTGGGGATAGTCCATTGACAAGTTCGAGTTCTCTTGCAAAGGAAACGAGAGGTTCTTTTGACTTCTGTACTGACAGTTCTTCTCTAACATTGTTCCGCTGTCACGACAACTCTGTGGTTACAGTCATTTTGAACTGTGAAGACGTCGTGCCGAAGAAACAGGTGTCCAGGTATTCAGCAGTTAAATAGAAGAGAGTAACATCAGTAGACCATCATCAATACCGTAATCATCATCAGTATCATAATCATCAATACCACCACCATCATCAATATTATAATCATCCTCGATATGATAATCGTCGTACACCGCCCTTCCACGGCTCTACTTAAATACAGGCCTCTCAGTTCTTTCTTTCGTTTATTTCCCTTACTCCTCATTTGTTTGTTTGTCCTTCCCTTCTTCATTTCATCGTTTTAACGCTCACACAAACCATTATGGGCTGATAAGCTAGTTGTTAGGCCCCTTTAAACAGCTGTATCATCATAATTAAATTGCTTTTGCATAGACGGGATCAGAACACATGACCTTTAGGATAAGTGCACCGGGAGCACAAATGGTAGTCTATGATGAAAGAGGAAGAATAGTATAGTTAGGTAGAATAGAATAGAATGTTCCAAATCTCGGATAACCAGAGATTGGGGCGAGATTATTATTTATTACAACCATCACCTGATATATGTGATTATCACACAGTAGTTACAGCGATTCCCTGATAGCCTAATACAGGAAATCCTTCTCAGTAAGGTTAATAAATCGCAACATTAATTTAAACTTATATCACAACCCTACAACTAATTAACATTGTATTAACTGTTATGATTGTCGCCTCCGTAGCGTAGCGGTCAGCATGGTTAGCTGCCGCCCCGGAGGTCCTGGGTTCGATTCCCGGCTCTGCCACGAAATTTGAAAAGTGGTACGAGGACTGGAACGGGGTCTACTCAGCCTCGGGTGGCCCAAATGAGTAGAGGGGGTTCGATTCCCCCTCAGCCATCCTCGAAGTGGTTTTCCGTGGTTTCCCACTTCGTCTTCGGGCAAATGCCTGGATGGTACCTTCTTCAAGGCCACGGCCGCCTCCTTCCCTCTTCCTTGCCTATTCATCCTCACCATCCCTTACCTTCCCTCATGAGGCCCCTGTTCGCTTTGCAGGTGAGGCCGCCTGGGCGAGGTGCCAATCCCACCTCACCAGTTGTATCCCTTCCGTTTCGATGTTCCCAGCTCTAGGACACTGCCCGTAGAGGCGGTAGTGGTGAGTTCCCTCGCTGAATCCGTGGGTTCCACCAACCTGGAGGGTAACCGACTAAAAAAAAATGTTATAAACCATTAGGCTATCAGAAGACTAATAATGGCTATTAAAAATAATAATAATAATATCGTATGACCTCGGGTGCCGGTTGCAAGCTCTGTTATTTGACAACCAAACGGTAGCTTGCATGTCTAATTTTGTTGTTCCTTGAAGCACTATGAAAATAAAGGAGGTTAGATATCTAAGCTCCTTGAACACTATAGCGCTTTCTAGTAGAGAAATGAGGAACTTTGTGTTTGTGGTAAATCCCGAGATTAATTTCGCCACTATGAACACAGCCTACTGAATTCAAATGGGTTCTTTGAAATACCAACATCGTATGACAAGGTGTCGTAATTTTTGCCGCCTTTCAAAAATCACTTACCACGGCCAGGAATGACCCTGCAAGCTTGGGGTTAGTAGAGCGACACGCTGACCACTCACCCGCCGTGGCATGTTATTAATTATGTAATATCTTAATCCTATTCTAATTGATGTAGAGAGGCTATCCTAGACTTTAACTAAGTTTTATAGTTTAGGATACCATGTCCCGTACCCGTATACTTGTTTCACATGCATCTTTGTTCTGGTTCTCATTTGTCGCTTTCCTATTCCACATTCCCCTGATAATATTAAAATGTTTCGCTAATTTACCCGGCTGCCCTCATTCCCTATTTAGTAATTTTATTAAAGTGTGATATTGATTTTCACTTTCTATTCTGTTTATACCTGGCTGTCTACAAACTTCTCAGTAGTGGAGTAGTGAGAGTTCTGCTTAGTGTCATGGCCGCCGCGCGAAATTGAAACATTTAAATAGACTTTTCTCTCGAACCCATGGTCGGAGTTTCATGAATGGGGTGTCGGAGGACTTGAGGTGACGCCCCTTTGCTATGGACCACTCGTTATACTTTTCAAAAAAAAAAATGAAATTTTTGTTTTCGAAAGTAGGCGATAGTTTGAAAACCAAACATGATAGAACGTTGTGCCATGGCTCAAACGAACAGTCTTTATGACCTTTATTTTTTGTAATAAAACGTTTTTACTTTTTATGTTTTTTTGAAAACACTCGAATTTTGAAAATCCTATATTTTGGAAACTAGGAACTCTACAAAAAAGTTTGTTTGACGTAAATTAATGGTCCCTACCCCCTCTACCCCCAAAATAAATGTCAAGTCTCTAGGATGAAAACCTGTAGGTAGTAGTGTGGTAGTGACAGCTGCTCCACTTAGCAAGTGGTGAGCCCCTGCGACCTTGGAATGGAAGGAGTCATGCTAGGAGGGCGTGCTTGGATTCGTTTTTTTCGTCTCGTCGTGCTCTTTACGGGAATGTCGGTGTCGAAAAGATGAAAATTTGGAAACACGGTCTTTTTGGGGTAAAACCGTGATTTTGAACTTTTTGCTATATCTCGCGAACCAATCATGCTAGAGGCATGAACGAGGGGTTCAAGGACTCGGGCTGACATCCTCTTTGCTATGGACCACACGTTATATTTTTAAAAAAATTGGAAACTCGATTTTGGGGTAAACACGTGTTTTTGTGATTTTGCCGATATCTCGTGAACCAATCATGCTAGAGGTGTGTTCGACAGGTCCAAGTACTCAGGGTGATGTCCTCTTTGCTATGGACTACTCATTGTAATTTTAAACAAAAATTAGGAAACGCGATTTTGGGGTAAACATGTGTTTTTTTGTGATTTTGCCGATATTTCACGAAGCAATAACGCTAGAGGCATGTACGATGGGTCCAAGGATTCGGGAAGACGTCCTCTTTGCTATGGACCACTCGTTGTAATTTTAAAAAATTTTGGAAACGCGATTTTGGGGGTAAACACGTGTTTTTTGTGATTTTTGCCGATATCTCACGAACCAATAACGCTAGAGACATGTACGAGGTGTCCTAGGACTCGGGCTAACACCCCCTTTCAAATGTGGTAGATATTTTTTTTCAAAAAATAATTCACATGGGTCTAACGCCATACATGTTGAAAAAACGTTTTCTTTTTCTTTACCTGTTTATAATGTTCATGAAGCGTGGTGGTTGAGAGAGACGATACGGCTGGGTGTGTGTGTTTCAACGAACCTGTCGCTGACCATGGTGGCTGTGTTCAATAGATCAATTGCTATTTCGGCGGGTCGGTGTATGAAAGAGCGAGCGTGCGTTTTTCTGATATTTTACCTTTAACGTGTAAACGGTGATGAGAACTTGGTTCTATGTTGGTCGAAGCGAGTACCGAAAACAAACGAGCAGGAGGTGAATGCCATTTGAGCTTATTGGATGGCGTTGATCTGACTTGACAACAGGTGACGCTTGAAGGTGAAATAATCTGACCATCGTGGTGGTAGGGGAGTGTGAAAGGCATGCACACACATGTGTGAAACCACATGTAGGCTAAACCAGTGACATCCTGTTTTGCTTCGTACGTGACAAAATGCAAGTTCATGTGAAATTTGATCTACCGCAGGTGTTTGCTTGGGACGTTATCTGTCCACGTGCGCGATAACTGTTAACAAGTCACATCCTGTTTTGCTTCGTACGTGACAAAATGCAAGTTCAGGTGAAATTTGATCCGGCACAGGTGTTCGCCTGGGACGTTAGCTGTCCACGTGCACGATAAGAGAATGTTCAAAGCGTGGGAAAAAAAGATTATACATGCAACGTAGCATATATAAAGACATGTCGTTATCATTTCCACTCTCACTTGGGTGGACTACCTTTGAACATACTGCGTTGCGTGAAACACTTGGTCTTGTTTAACAGTTTTGGTGTTGGTGGAAAAATACTTAACCTTGTTGTGAGGTAGGTGTTTATTTATTCATTTATATATTTATTGATTTATATATATATTTACATGCAATTATTTATTGATTAGATAATTAATGATTTTATTTATTTATTTGTTTGCAGATAACCGGTATACCTTACATGTCTGAGAGAGAAGAAACCATTGCACTTTTGAGCCCACTAGAAGGAAGCAGGAAGAAGCCACTGCAAGTAAAGGTGGGATTATTTTTTTAAACTAACTTGTTTTATTTTTGTTGTTTCATATTTTATTTTATGAAATATATGTATTAACCTGAATTTAGGTATTTATAACGGTTTATTTTATTATTTTTTAGAAACTTGGAAAGAAGAGCCTTACCGCCGTAGCAGTCGCTGAAAACCCGAGACGCAGTAAAGTGCAACCATTGTTTCCAGGCAGTGAACTATTTAAAACTCAGGTAAGCCTAACATAAAATGCTATTCCATTTTACCACTACTGAAAGCTCGTAGACAAAAAAAAAATCATTACCTATACATGACTAGGACGATGATTGCTTTCTTGATTAATGACTATGTATTGGAAACCGGTACAAGACCATATTGGTTGTTTACCGGGAAAGTACAAGGCCATATTGGATTTTGTAAAAAACAAAAAATTTAATTTAACTGACAGGTCGTTCCCTATAATAATAATAATAATAATAATAATAATATCGTATGACCTCGGTGCCGGGTGCAAGCTTTGTTATTTGACACACAGAGGGTGGCTTGCATGTCGAATTTAGTTGTTCCTTGACTATGAAAGTCATGGAGGTTAGATGTTAGATATCTAATATCTTTAAACTCTATAGCACTTTCTAATAGAAAAATGAGGAACTTTGTACTCTATGAACTCAACGAATATTCACAGGTTTGAACATGATAATCTGAACAAAATGACATGACATTATAATTTTTTGTTTATGTATTGGTTAAAGGGGAATGTAAATGACTGCAGGTTTATAAAAAGAAAATAAGTACATGGGTTACTGTTAGTGCCGACATACAGTTTATTATAATTTTTATGGTGTTTTGATATATTAATGCCAATTAACGTTAAAGTTTTATTTACAAGTATTGATTGATTGATTGATTGATTGAGTGATTGGTTATTTTGTTTGCTTTTAGTTATCATTATGCGCCATTAACGTAATGAACAGACAGTGAACAAGCATACATTGTGCTTTAAAGTACTCTGTGCAACGTTAATAACTTACAATAAGAAAAAGTTTTATTATAACACATGGCGTTAGTACCAAATACAACAAGTGAGCAAGTTGGTTTACCACGTGGGTTAGATTTAAAATCAGAACATGACCGTTGGTTAACATTTGAATCCTGGCCTGTAGGCTTTTTGTCGACAAATGAACTTGCAAAAGCAGTTTTTTTTACTTGAACCGAGAAGATGTGGTGCGCTGTGTGTTTTGTCGTATTGAACTTTACCACTGGGAAGAAGGGGATGATCCCTTTAGAGACCATTTGCGATGGTCTCCTTGTTGTCCTTACATGCTTGGAAAACAAGTGGGTAACATACCTGTGTATTCATTTTACCGAACCACAAGACCATTGGCCGCTACTTACGTTGCTGAATCACAAATAAATAATAATAATGATGTATTACCAGCCAACGGTAGTGTCTATATATGTGGTCCATATGCCATAGACAGTGTTGAATTGGCGTGTGCTTTTGAAAAATCGGGAGTTTGCAAGACTAAAGCACTAGCACACCCAGAGTACAGCTCTGTTGAGAAACGTTTCGAATCTTATAAAAATGTTTGGCCATTAATATTAAAACACTTTACCAAACAGCTAAGTGAAGCTGGATTTTTTTATACTGGTGAAGGGGATAAAACAATATGTTTTTATTGCGGATTTGCTTTAAAGGATTGGCAAATGACTGATGACCCTTTAGTGCAACATGCTCGTTGGTTACCAAACTGTAAATACATGGTGTTGCTTAAAGGTCAGGAATTTGTGAACACTATTCGTAAAGAAAAAGTGATTGCAGCACAAGACATAAAAGTGCCTTTAGAGTTAGAGCACGCGGAGCAAATACATAAGGCTGAAAGAAAAGACTTGTCTCACGAACAGATACAAAAGTGTGACCAACAATTATGTAAAATTTGTTATCAAGATGAACTAGGTGTTGTATTTTTACCCTGTGGACACATGATAGCCTGTGTCAAATGTGCATTAAAACTTAACACTTGTGCTATATGCAGAAAAGTAGTATCTGCCACAGTTAGGGCATTTCTTGCATAACTAGTATAATTTATTCGCCATGCATAGTGCAAAATCCCTAATTGCACAATATTATTAAAACTGTTTTAGAGTGTAATAGATATGCTTTTGTTTTGTTTATAGACTACTACAATGAATGTTTTGAATGCTGTGGGACAATCATGTGGCTTAGAGACAAAGAAGCTCAGCGAATTGCCAACGCATATTCCATTCCGCATTATCAAGATTCGGAAATTGAAAACAGCATATGGTGATCGTGTACTTTGTGTATGTGAAAACTTTGAGACATTTCTGCCTATACGGTTTAATGATATGTCGGAAAGTGTTTTTGATGAAGTCAATAATGCTGTGCAACCTGTACACTTAATTTATGAAGGTTTTAAAAACAATAGGTGCATGATTCGTTTTAATTAAATAAAAAAAGTCAAATAATAATGGAAGATATAAGTCATGACAATGGACTGAAAGAAAAAATATGTGTATAGAATAATAATGTCTTAGTGTTTAGTATTGTCTTAAAAATATTATCATGAAACCAAAAAATGTATATAAAGTTTGTAAATAAATGAAAATAATGGTACAATGTTGTTTTATTTTCTATAGAAGTCAGAATATTTAACATTGCAGAGTATACATGATTATGACAATAAAAAGCACACTTAATACAAGTCTTTGCCTTTACGATAGTGTGTTATAGTTTTAAAAACAAAGCTTGTTGTAGATCTTTTTTCTTCCACGGTAAACAATAGGCATGAAAACGTTATTGTCCTGTTTTGGATCATTATCACTATCATAATCGTAAGCTGCATGATCTATATCACTATTATTATAATCACTATAATTATCCTCAACATTATCCTCAACATGACTAAAACCAGTTAAATATTCCTGGTCCTCTTCCTGTTCCTCTTCCTCTTCCTCTACAGTGTCCTCGTGTAGAGTCTGCGTGGCTTTTGATAATGTTAAGGGTTTTTTGAACATTGAATTATTTTCAATAGTAGTATTGTTTTGTAGCACTTGCTTTTTAACATTTTCATGATTTTCTGTTGACAGCAACAGTGTTTCATGCAGTACACTACATTGATGATCACTGACACTTAAAACCACACTATTTTTGCTTTTTAGCTCACTGCGACATTGTTTTGAACGTTGTTTTGTACAACGCCAAATAACAGTTCCATTTTTATTGGATCGTTTCACAATATATGAATATCCTGTATAGAATGCATGAGGCTTACCATACCTAGTCACAGATACTTCCATATCAACTGTCAAGCTTAGACTAAGCTCTAGTAAAGACAACTTGGTAATAAGAACAATAGATTAATGTGCGAGCATATATGGGTGCAAATGTGGGAGCAAAAAAAAGTGGGAGCAAAAAGTGGGAGCAAGAATTGGGAGCAAAAAAGTGGGAGCAAAAAGTGGGAGCAAAAATTGGGAGCAAAAAGTGGGAGCAAAAAGTGGGAGCAAAAATTGGGAGCAAAAAGTGGGAGCAAAAGTGGGAGCAAAAGTGAGTGTAAAAGTGAGTGCAAACGTGGGTTCAAAAGTGAGTGCAAAAGTGAATGTAAAAGTGGGTGCAAAAGTAGGTGCAAGAGTGGGTGCAAAAGTGGGTGCAAAAGTGGGTGCAAAAGTGGGTGCAAAAGTGGGTGAAAACGTGGGTGCAAAAGTGGGTGCAAGAGTGAGTGCAAAAGTGGGTGAAAAAGTGGGTGCGAAAGTGGGTGCAAAAGTGAGTGCAAAAGTGGGTGCAAAAGTGAATGCAAAAGTGGGTGCAAAAGTGGGAGCAAAAAGTGGGAGAAAAAAGTGGGAGCAAAAATTGGGAGCAAAAAGTGGGAGCAAAAGTGGGAGCAAAAGTGAGTGTAAAAGTGAGTGCAAACGTGGGTTCAAAAGTGAGTGCAAAAGTGAATGTAAAAGTGGGTGCAAAAGTGGGTGCAAGAGTGGGTGCAAAAGTGGGTGCAAAAGTGGGTGCAAAAGTGGGCGAAAAAGTGGGTGCAAAAGTGGGTGCACGAGTGGGTGCAAAAGTGGGTGAAAAAGTAGGTGCGAAAGTGGGTGCAAAAGTGAGTGCAAAAGTGGGTGCAAAAGTGAATGCAAAAGTGGGTGCAAAAGTGGGAGCAAAAACTAGGAGCAAAAAGTGGGAGCAAAAAGTGGGATCTGAAGAAAGTAGGAGCAATTATGAGAGTAAATGTGAAAGGAAAAGTGGGAGCAAGTATGGGAGCAAATGTGAAAGCAAAAGTGGGAGCAAAAAGTGAGAGAAAAAAGTGAGAGCAAAAAGTGGGAGCAAATATGAGAGCAAAAAAAAAAGTAGGAGCAAGTATGGGAGCAAATGTGAAAGCAAAAGGGAGAGAAAAAAAGTGAGAGAAAAAAGTGGGACCAAAAAGTGTAAGCAAAAGTGGGAGCAAATATGAGAGCAAAAAAAATGTGGGAGCAAAAAGTGGGAGCAAAACGTGTAAGCAGAAGTGGGAGCAAACAAGTGTGAGCAAATATGGGAGCAGAAAGTGGGAGCAAATGTGAAAGCAAAAGTGGGAGCAAAAAGAGCGAGCAAAAGTGAGTGCACAAAGGGGGAGCAAAATGTTTGAGTAAAAAGTGGGGTCAAATGTGGTGTTTTACTAAAACAATCCCCCCTAACCTAACCTAACCTAACTTTACTCAACCTAATTTCACCTAACCTAACTTCACCTAACCTAACCTTCCAACTCTCAGATCAAAAATTAAATTCTGGCTATAGTCGCGTTGGAATCCAAAACCTCTGGGATAACACCCAAGTATACTAGCCACTACACCGCGAAATGGGCAAATTATCATGCAACACAACACAAAAATAAAAAGTTTTCTGTAGTGTAACTCATTGGCTGACAATCATAGTTGAGAATTCAAACCCAAGACCTCAGGACTTTAGTTTTGAACATTATCAGAAATATTATTCCATTTACATTTTGCTGTTGCTTATAGTTATAAGAGTTGGCATTAATATGGGAGCAAAAGTGAAAGCAAAAAGTGGGTGCAAGCATGGCTGGTTGTAGAGACTTTCATATCAACTAATACACATAAATTAAATTTTAGTAAAGTGACTTGGCTAATATTAATAATAATATTAACAGTTTTAAAAAAATTCAAGGGGATTGATATTTTTCAGGGTGTAATTTCCAAAGTACTGTCAAGAATAATAATTACATGAACAGATTCCAAGAACTCTAGAGTGCTTTTAAGGTTAATGATTGGCTAGGAGTGAGATAGAGCTAGCTAACCTAAGTTAACCTCAGCTCAGTAAACCTAACCTTGTCACATGGCATGTTCTACAAGTATAGACTTGCTTTGAGACTGGCTATGACGTCACAGATGAATGGCGGTGGGAGGCTGGACACGACTTTTTATTACCCAAAAACATTGTCCTTTTTGCCAGCCTCCCACCGCCATTCATCTGTGACGTCATAGCCAGTCTCAAAGCAAGTCTATACTTGTAGAACATGCCATGTGACAAGGTTAGGTTTACTGAGCTGAGGTTAACTTAGGTTAGCTAGCTCTATCTCACTCCTAGCCAATCATTAACCTTAAAAGCACTCTAGAGTTCTTGGAATCTGTTCATGTAATTATTATTCTTGACAGTACTTTGGAAATTACACCCTGAAAAATATCAATCCCCTTGAATTTTTTTAAAACTGTTAATATTATTATTAATATTAGCCAAGTCACTTTACTAAAATTTAATTTATGTGTATTAGTTGATATGAAAGTCTCTACAACCAGCCATGCTTGCACCCACTTTTTGCTTTCACTTTTGCTCCCATATTAATGCCAACTCTTATAACTATAAGCAACAGCAAAATGTAAATGGAATAATATTTCTGATAATGTTCAAAACTAAAGTCCTGAGGTCTTGGGTTTGAATTCTCAACTATGATTGTCAGCCAATGAGTTACACTACAGAAAACTTTTTATTTTTGTGTTGTGTTGCATGATAATTTGCCCATTTCGCGGTGTAGTGGCTAGTATACTTGGGTGTTATCCCAGAGGTTTTGGATTCCAACGCGACTATAGCCAGAATTTAATTTTTGATCTGAGAGTTGGAAGGTTAGGTTAGGTGAAGTTAGGTTAGGTGAAATTAGGTTGAGTAAAGTTAGGTTAGGTTAGGTTAGGGGGGATTGTTTTAGTAAAACACCACATTTGACCCCACTTTTTACTCACACATTTTGCTCCCCCTTTGTGCACTCACTTTTGCTCGCTCTTTTTGCTCCCACTTTTGCTTTCACATTTGCTCCCACTTTCTGCTCCCATATTTGCTCACACTTGTTTGCTCCCACTTCTGCTTACACGTTTTGCTCCCACTTTTTGCTCCCACATTTTTTTGCTCTCATATTTGCTCCCACTTTTGCTTACACTTTTTGGTCCCACTTTTTTCTCACACTTTTTTTCTCTCCCTTTTGCTTTCACATTTGCTCCCATACTTGCTCCTACTTTTTTTTTGCTCTCATATTTGCCCCCACTTTTTGCTCTCACTTTTTTCTCTCACTTTTTGCTCCCACTTTTGCTTTCACATTTGCTCCCATACTTGCTCCCACTTTTCCTTTCACATTTACTCTCATAATTGCTCCTACTTTCTTCAGATCCCACTTTTTGCTCCCACTTTTTGCTCCCAGTTTTTGCTCCCACTTTTGCACCCACTTTTGCATTCACTTTTGCACCCACTTTTGCACTCACTTTTGCACCCACTTTCGCACCTACTTTTTCACCCACTTTTGCACCCACTCGTGCACCCACTTTTGCACCCACTTTTTCGCCCACTTTTGCACCCACTTTTGCACCCACTTTTGCACCCACTCTTGCACCCACTTTTGCACCCACTTTTACATTCACTTTTGCACTCACTTTTGAACCCACGTTTGCACTCACTTTTACACTCACTTTTGCTCCCACTTTTGCTCCCACTTTTTGCTCCCAATTTTTGCTCCCACTTTTTTCTCCCACTTTTTGCTCCCACTTTTGCACCCACTTTTGCATTCACTTTTGCACCCACTTTTGCACTCACTTTTGCACCCACTTTCGCACCCACTTTTTCACCCACTTTTGCACTCACTCTTGCACCCACTTTTGCACCCACTTTTTCACCCACTTTTGCACCCACTCTTGCACCCACTTTTGCACCCACTTTTACATTCACTTTTGCACTCACTTTTGAACCCACGTTTGCACTCACTTTTACACTCACTTTTGCTCCCACTTTTGCTCCCACTTTTTGCTCCCAATTTTTGCTCCCACTTTTTGCTCCCAATTTTTGCTCCCACTTTTTGCTCCCACTTTTTTGCTCCCAATTCTTGCTCCCACTTTTTGCTCCCACTTTTTTTTGCTCCCACATTTGCACCCATATATGCTCGCACATTAATCTATTGTTCTTATTACCAAGTTGTCTTTACTAGAGCTTAGTCTAAGCTTGACAGTTGATATGGAAGTATCTGTGACTAGGTATGGTAAGCCTCATGCATTCTATAAAGGATATTCATATATTGTGAAACGAACCAATAAAAATGGAACTGTTATTTGGCGTTGTACAAAACAACGTTCAAAACAATGTCGCAGTGAGCTAAAAAGCAAAAATAGTGTGGTTTTAAGTGTCAGTGATCATCAATGTAGTGTACTGCATGAAACACTGTTGCTGTCAACAGAAAATCATGAAAATGTTAAAAAGCAAGTGCTACAAAACAATACTACTATTGAAAATAATTCAATGTTCAAAAAACCCTTAACATTATCAAAAGCCACGCAGACTCTACACGAGGACACTGTAGAGGAAGAGGAAGAGGAACAGGAAGAGGACCAGGAATATTTAACTGGTTTTAGTCATGTTGAGGATAATGTTGAGGATAATTATAGTGATTATAATAATAGTGATATAGATCATGCAGCTTACGATTATGATAGTGATAATGATCCAAAACAGGACAATAACGTTTTCATGCCTATTGTTTACCGTGGAAGAAAAAAGATCTACAACAAGCTTTGTTTTTAAAACTATAACACACTATCGTAAAGGCAAAGACTTGTATTAAGTGTGCTTTTTATTGTCATAATCATGTATACTCTGCAATGTTAAATATTCTGACTTCTATAGAAAATAAAACAACATTGTACCATTATTTTCATTTATTTACAAACTTTATATACATTTTTTGGTTTCATGATAATATTTTTAAGACAATACTAAACACTAAGACATTATTATTCTATACACATATTTTTTCTTTCAGTCCATTGTCATGACTTATATCTTCCATTATTATTTGACTTTTTTTATTTAATTAAAACGAATCATGCACCTATTGTTTTTAAAACCTTCATAAATTAAGTGTACAGGTTGCACAGCATTATTGACTTCATCAAAAACACTTTCCGACATATCATTAAACCGTATAGGCAGAAATGTCTCAAAGTTTTCACATACACAAAGTACACGATCACCATATGCTGTTTTCAATTTCCGAATCTTGATAATGCGGAATGGAATATGCGTTGGCAATTCGCTGAGCTTCTTTGTCTCTAAGCCACATGATTGTCCCACAGCATTCAAAACATTCATTGTAGTAGTCTATAAACAAAACAAAAGCATATCTATTACACTCTAAAACAGTTTTAATAATATTGTGCAATTAGGGATTTTGCACTATGCATGGCGAATAAATTATACTAGTTATGCAAGAAATGCCCTAACTGTGGCAGATACTACTTTTCTGCATATAGCACAAGTGTTAAGTTTTAATGCACATTTGACACAGGCTATCATGTGTCCACAGGGTAAAAATACAACACCTAGTTCATCTTGATAACAAATTTTACATAATTGTTGGTCACACTTTTGTATCTGTTCGTGAGACAAGTCTTTTCTTTCAGCCTTATGTATTTGCTCCGCGTGCTCTAACTCTAAAGGCACTTTTATGTCTTGTGCTGCAATCACTTTTTCTTTACGAATAGTGTTCACAAATTCCTGACCTTTAAGCAACACCATGTATTTACAGTTTGGTAACCAACGAGCATGTTGCACTAAAGGGTCATCAGTCATTTGCCAATCCTTTAAAGCAAATCCGCAATAAAAACATATTGTTTTATCCCCTTCACCAGTATAAAAAAATCCAGCTTCACTTAGCTGTTTGGTAAAGTGTTTTAATATTAATGGCCAAACATTTTTATAAGATTCGAAACGTTTCTCAACAGAGCTGTACTCTGGGTGTGCTAGTGCTTTAGTCTTGCAAACTCCCGATTTTTCAAAAGCACACGCCAATTCAACACTGTCTATGGCATATGGACCACATATATAGACACTACCGTTGGCTGGTAATACATCATTATTATTATTTATTTGTGATTCAGCAACGTAAGTAGCGGCCAATGGTCTTGTGGTTCGGTAAAATGAATACACAGGTATGTTACCCACTTGTTTTCCAAGCATGTAAGGACAACAAGGAGACCATCGCAAATGGTCTCTAAAGGGATCATCCCCTTCTTCCCAGTGGTAAAGTTCAATACGACAAAACACACAGCGCACAACATCTTCTCGGTTCAAGTAAAAAAAACTGCTTTTGCAAGTTCATTTGTCGACAAAAAGCCTACAGGCCAGGATTCAAATGTTAACCAACGGTCATGTTCTGATTTTAAATCTAACCCACGTGGTAAACCAACTTGCTCACTTGTTGTATTTGGTACTAACGCCATGTGTTATAATAAAACTTTTTCTTATTGTAAGTTATTAACGTTGCACAGAGTACTTTAAAGCACAATGTATGCTTGTTCACTGTCTGTTCATTACGTTAATGGCGCATAATGATAACTAAAAGCAAACAAAATAACCAATCACTCAATCAATCAATCAATCAATCAATACTTGTAAATAAAACTTTAACGTTAATTGGCATTAATATATCAAAACACCATAAAAATTATAATAAACTGTATGTCGGCACTAACAGTAACCCATGTACTTATTTTCTTTTTATAAACCTGCAGTCATTTACATTCCCCTTTAACCAATACATAAACAAAAAATTATAATGTCATGTCATTTTGTTCAGATTATCATGTTCAAACCTGTGAATATTCGTTGAGTTCATAGAGTACAAAGTTCCTCATTTTTCTATTAAAAAGTGCTATAGAGTTTAAAGATATTAGATATCTAACATCTAACCTCCATGACTTTCATAGTCAAGGAACAACTAAATTCGACATGCAAGCCACCCTCTGTGTGTCAAATAACAAAGCTTGCACCCGGCACCGAGGTCATACGATATTATTATTATTATTATTATTATTATTATTATAGGGAACGACCTGTCAGTTAAATTAAATTTTTTGTTTTTTACAAAATCCAATATGGCCTTGTACTTTCCCGGTAAACAACCAATATGGTCTTGTACCGGTTGCCAATACATAGTCATTAATCAAGAAAGCAATCATCGTCCTAGTCATGTATAGGTAATGATTTTTTTTTTTGTCTACGAGCTTTCAGTAGTGGTAAAATGGAATAGCATTTTATGTTAGGCTTACCTGAGTTTTAAATAGTTCACTGCCTGGAAACAATGGTTGCACTTTACTGCGTCTCGGGTTTTCAGCGACTGCTACGGCGGTAAGGCTCTTCTTTCCAAGTTTCTAAAAAATAATAAAATAAACCGTTATAAATACCTAAATTCAGGTTAATACATATATTTCATAAAATAAAATATGAAACAACAAAAATAAAACAAGTTAGTTTAAAAAAATAATCCCACCTTTACTTGCAGTGGCTTCTTCCTGCTTCCTTCTAGTGGGCTCAAAAGTGCAATGGTTTCTTCTCTCTCAGACATGTAAGGTATACCGGTTATCTGCAAACAAATAAATAAATAAAATCATTAATTATCTAATCAATAAATAATTGCATGTAAATATATATATAAATCAATAAATATATAAATGAATAAATAAACACCTACCTCACAACAAGGTTAAGTATTTTTCCACCAACACCAAAACTGTTAAACAAGACCAAGTGTTTCACGCAACGCAGTATGTTCAAAGGTAGTCCACCCAAGTGAGAGTGGAAATGATAACGACATGTCTTTATATATGCTACGTTGCATGTATAATCTTTTTTTTTCCCACGCTTTGAACATTCTCTTATCGTGCACGTGGACAGCTAACGTCCCAGGCGAACACCTGTGCCGGATCAAATTTCACCTGAACTTGCATTTTGTCACGTACGAAGCAAAACAGGATGTGACTTGTTAACAGTTATCGCGCACGTGGACAGATAACGTCCCAAGCAAACACCTGCGGTAGATCAAATTTCACATGAACTTGCATTTTGTCACGTACGAAGCAAAACAGGATGTCACTGGTTTAGCCTACATGTGGTTTCACACATGTGTGTGCATGCCTTTCACACTCCCCTACCACCACGATGGTCAGATTATTTCACCTTCAAGCGTCACCTGTTGTCAAGTCAGATCAACGCCATCCAATAAGCTCAAATGGCATTCACCTCCTGCTCGTTTGTTTTCGGTACTCGCTTCGACCAACATAGAACCAAGTTCTCATCACCGTTTACACGTTAAAGGTAAAATATCAGAAAAACGCACGCTCGCTCTTTCATACACCGACCCGCCGAAATAGCAATTGATCTATTGAACACAGCCACCATGGTCAGCGACAGGTTCGTTGAAACACACACACCCAGCCGTATCGTCTCTCTCAACCACCACGCTTCATGAACATTATAAACAGGTAAAGAAAAAGAAAACGTTTTTTCAACATGTATGGCGTTAGACCCATGTGAATTATTTTTTGAAAAAAAATATCTACCACATTTGAAAGGGGGTGTTAGCCCGAGTCCTAGGACACCTCGTACATGTCTCTAGCGTTATTGGTTCGTGAGATATCGGCAAAAATCACAAAAAACACGTGTTTACCCCCAAAATCGCGTTTCCAAAATTTTTTAAAATTACAACGAGTGGTCCATAGCAAAGAGGACGTCTTCCCGAATCCTTGGACCCATCGTACATGCCTCTAGCGTTATTGCTTCGTGAAATATCGGCAAAATCACAAAAAACACATGTTTACCCCAAAATCGCGTTTCCTAAATTTTTTTAAAATTACAATGAGTAGTCCATAGCAAAGAGGACATCACCCTGAGTACTTGGACCTGTCGAACACACCTCTAGCATGATTGGTTCACGAGATATCGGCAAAATCACAAAAACACGTGTTTACCCCAAAATCGAGTTTCCAATTTTTTTTAAAATATAACGTGTGGTCCATAGCAAAGAGGACGTCAGCCCGAGTCCTTGAACCCCTCGTTCATGCCTCTAGCATGATTGGTTCGCGAGATATAGCAAAAAGTTCAAAATCACGGTTTAACCCCAAAAAGACCGTGTTTCCAAATTTTCATCTTTTCGACACCGACATTCCCGTAAAGAGCACGACGAGACGAAAAAAACGAATCCAAGCACGCCCTCCTAGCATGACTCCTTCCATTCCAAGGTCGCAGGGGCTCACCACTTGCTAAGTGGAGCAGCTGTCACTACCACACTACTACCTACAGGTTTTCATCCTAGAGACTTGACATTTATTTTGGGGGTAGAGGGGGTAGGGACCATTAATTTACGTCAAACAAACTTTTTTGTAGAGTTCCTAGTTTCCAAAATATAGGATTTTCAAAATTCGAGTGTTTTCAAAAAAACATAAAAAGTAAAAACGTTTTATTACAAAAAATAAAGGTCATAAAGACTGTTCGTTTGAGCCATGGCACAACGTTCTATCATGTTTGGTTTTCAAACTATCGCCTACTTTCGAAAACAAAAATTTCATTTTTTTTTTTTTGAAAAGTATAACGAGTGGTCCATAGCAAAGGGGCGTCACCTCAAGTCCTCCGACACCCCATTCATGAAACTCCGACCATGGGTTCGAGAGAAAAGTCTATTTAAATGTTTCAATTTCGCGCGGCGGCCATGACACTAAGCAGAACTCTCACTACTCCACTACTCTTCTCTTATCATTTTAGTCTCATTGCAGTCCATGATCAGGTGTACTGCACCCATAACCTTCCCACAAAACAGACAAAGGTCCTCTTTTCCTACTTCATTCAATGCTTTTGTTCTTATACACCCCCATTAACCACCATATTATCCCCCTCATTTCTCTTTTCGTTAGACAGTCAGGCTTTATGCTCATAAATTTCCTTATTTCGCAGAACTCCGTTAAGGTTCTCCTGTTGGCACACTCTTCTCTGAGTACCAGCAACTCTAGGTCATTTACACTTCGGCACACTTTTTTACACACCCTGCCTTCCTCCCGTCGTAATCCCTATCCCATAAATACCCCATTCCTAGTCTTTCCAGTATAATTTTTCCCCGTACCCATAGCACCCTCTTCGTTGATGCTTCATTTGGTGTAGGTAGGCTACCTTAAAATGCGTGCCACGGTGGGTGAGTGGTTAACGGGTCGGATTACCAACCACAAAATTGCAGGTTTGCCCCTGGGCGTGGTAGGTGATTTTTGAAAGGCGAAAATAATCACGACATGGATGTCATACGTTGTTGGCATGTTAAAGAACCCATTTGAATTCAGTAGGCCGTGTTCAATGGCAAAATTAATCTCGGGATTTTCCGCCAACACAAAGTTCCTCCATTCTCTACTAGAAAGCGCTGTAGTGTCAAGGAACTTAGATATCTAACATCCTTGACTTCCATAGCGTTCAAAGGAACGACGAAATTCGAAATGCAAGCTGCCCTCTGGGTGTCAATTAACAAAGCTTGTACCCAGCACCCTACGCCATACGATATTATTATTATTTTTACCTTTAAAATTTCACCCCCCCCCCCCCCCACCTACTTTCATACGTACCCCAGATATTATGATTCTTTATGTTCGACCCTGACTATTATAATTCAGAAAACTGTACTATAATGACATTCATTATAACACTATTTTTCATTATGAAACAGTTTTTCCCACCAATCAGAGCTCAAGAAAGTTGTTTGACCAATTAGATAAGAATAGCATCGCACCAGCGCTGAGTTTCATGGCCTTATAATTTAAATTTCACTGCGTGGCCTAGTGTCATAGTAGGGTAATCGAGGAGGCCATGGTCAAATACAAGGCATTCTCTGCGTCTCATGCGCTCAGTTCAGTACATAAAACTGGCGAAATCTCAGCTGATATTTATGAATATTTATGTTAAAATATATAATAAAGTTATAATTATCGTCGAACATAAACAGTCATATGCAACTCGCCTATAATGGTAATTAAGACATGAGTATGTGTATAAAACGAGCGTATGCGAGTTTTATAATCTCCATTATGCCATTATAGGCTCGTTGCAAAATGTACTATTTCATAATATGTTTTCGAATACTTACATCCTCACACATCATGCTTAGCCCACTAATCTCTGTGCAACTAGGTAGCCCCAAAATTATCTTAGCAAACTTACAATAGTGTCCAGGGTTGCAATTCCTTCTCCCACACCCCATACTTCCACTCCATATAATACTCTTGATACGACATGTGCATTGATTCAATTTTTGAGACATTTGTAGTCACTATTCGGTAACTTACGCTAGCCCATCGATTTTACTCTTTTAGTTTTTCAGTCCATTTTCCATTACTCGCCAGTATCGTCCCAAAATACTAACATATTTTTACAGTCTCCAGTTTTGACCCATACAAGAACCACTTTTCATGAAAGAGGAAGACGACCTTAATATTCCGTCCCTCCCTCTTTAAATCTACAAGTGCCACACCACCTTTATATTGGTGTAACTGATCGTTACCCATGTAAAGAAATCGTTACTCTGTCACTTTTATAGCAAAGTAACAATAACTCAGAGTTAGATTTTATTATTGCTGACAAGAATGTTACCCAATGCTACTTAAAAGCCACTACTTCCAGAGAAAAGAATAATAATTTTGCAACGCTGATCCCACAGTGAGTGTACCTGAAAGCCTTCATGTTTCTAGAGCAATATGACCTCTCGAAAAGTCGTCATATCCCATTGGCTCGTTGGTTACTCAGTTTAAGGGCTGCGACAACGTGGTCATGTAGCCCCGTGTACTTTGTGTGTGTGTAGAATCTGTCTGATAACCGGTGTTAATTGTGATGACTGTATTAATGTGTTATCTGTTTTCAATTCAAGTAAGGACTGCAGACATTGAATTTTTCCAAGTAGTTCCTACTTTTGCCGCCAAACGCAACAGTCAATGACTACTATTTCAAAACTGGTTACTAGATGCCATCGCAGTCGGCTCCTGGCGACGAACGTCGGGACCTAGGAGTGTTTGTCGAATGTTTAACCCAACCTACAATTTAGCTTCACACAGGTGTAATTAATGGAATGTTCTTTAACATGCCACAAATCTATGACACGGGACCGCCTATCGCATTGAATCAAACAATACAAACAGAGGTAAATTATGGACACGAGCAAAATATTGACGTGTAATTAATGGACCCCATGACTGTGTTACAGTAGCGTGCTCTTGTAGAAGGTCAGTTAGAGTTCCGCTGTAAAGACGCGGACATTGGAAACGAACAACGTACAAATTTCCTTCACAGCGAGGAACAGTTAGTGTTATATTGTGTTGCTGTTCGTAGCTGTTCTATTTAAATACACAATTATTGGAACTAAAGAACTGTCACAGTTAGGTCACAGTGAGGGGCAGTTAGTGTTATATTGAATTGTTGTTGGACACTGTTCTACTGTGCATACACAGATATTGGAACTGAAGAACAGTCTCAGTTACTAATTACTAGGAACAGTTACTTCACAAAAATGAACAGTTATATTGAGTTGTTGTTCTTAACAGCTCCCTAATAAATAGACAGTTATTGAAACTGGAGAACTGTCACAGTTACATCACAACGAGGAACAGTTATATTGAGTCGTAATTTGATACCCATTTTCATAATTGACAATTACGTAGACACCTTCCAACTTTTAAAATATATACGTGTGCATCTACTAAAAGGACCCAGTGTTCGTTTATTGATTTAGCGCATTAGTTAATACCTGAGTTTAGCGTTGAGTGAAAATAGCAAAACTATGTACTTATACACATAGACCTTTTCAGGAAAGAGTTGAAAGTTTGTTGAGTTTTAGTCAACTGATTATAAACAATGCCCCTGAATCTGACAAACATTTCTTTTCGACAAACACAGAACGCAAACGATATTGTGTACAAGTGCGCAAATATTTAAAAATCTCAGAAAATGACGAGGGTTTATTATTTGGCATAGGATTTCTCAATTCCTTTTTTCTTCGTTGACCAAACCAACTACATTCCATCTTGCCAACAGTGGTAATCGAAGCTAGTTATCAATTTAAATGCTTTAACAGAAGTAAAAAAGTATAACCACACCTTCAGCTTGCCGAAGATATTAATAATAGACTGTGATTATATATTAATTAAACAATAAAACATACTTATACCAGGACCAGAAATTAGTTTACCTGATCAAGAAGTATGACAAATACCAAGTAAAAAACGAAATAGAGTCAATGATGTTCTTATAGAGAGCGCCCCGATAACAGTGTTTTCACACATCTCGTTGGAAACTATTTGAACATTGCAAAACGAAGCACAGTTCGTGTTTTATTGGCTTATCGTTCGACACTGTTCTCAAACTTGTAAACTACTCAAAAACGTATAAGAAAAACTGAATCATTGTATATTACAATACAGTAGATTCTTTTATCTCGACGTTCACATTTCCTTCACATTGCTCTAAAAACGACTAAAATAGAACAATTATGAAATTATCCTTATGTGAGTAAGTTAAAATTCCGACAAACAACTTTCCATTCTAAGAATATAATGTGCACAGATCTTCAGTGCCCGAGTGTTCACAGAAACTAGTGCCAGACCCCCTTTAATTATTAAAATTTCCATAATTAGTCTAAAGGATAAGGAATAGGAAGAAGTGAAGTGTAATTTACAGTACATTGCTATATAAATATATCAGTGCAAACTTATAGTGGTGTTCAAAGTCACTGCTATTTCACAGGATGAAACACTGAAGAAAAGATTCCATTAACTTTGCACCTAGGAAGTTAACGGTTCCCTTTTTTTCAAACATACACCAGATAAAATCATCGCCTATCTGTTAATAAACTAATTATATTTCTGACCATTCGTGCAAGTGATGATTAAAAAATACATTAATTACAACATCGAATATTCTCCTAGCCAATAACTAACGCGTTGTTAATATGGCGGCGTCCAGAGTAACAGATCAGATCCAAGTAACAACGTCCAGCTTCACGTTCTATTACGCCCTACAACCGTTATTTTGCATCTCAAAGATTTTAGGACTTGGTCCATTTAGCTTCAACGAAGAAAGAGATGCACGAGGTTCAACTAAACTGACTGTAAGGATATCAAAGTACTGGCTCGTATATTCCGTCTTAATCCTCATGACCTTCATCGGTTTCATTGTCTATCAAATAGTAATCCTCAGAGATGCTTTCGTAGAAGAAGGTCCATCGGTTGCGTTTATTTCTCGCATCTTTGGTTATGTGTTCTTGTACTCTGCATCTATTATACCCTTTCTGTTGAACATATTCAGAACGAAGAATTACGTTATCGATATCTTGAAGACCCTGGAATCTACTGACAGGATCTTAGGCTGTGAAACACACCCCTTTCATAAGAAAGCTCGATTTGTTTACATTGCTGTAGCCAGTATAGTATTTCTCTACATATGGGGAACATGTATTGCTGATGCGATCATTTGGAAAACAACGGATGAGGTAATGGTTTACATATTATTCTGTGTCGAAAGCACTGTTACACTACAATTTGTATGTATCGTCCTGATTCTCAGACATAGGTTTTATCTCCTGAATGACAAGCTCTTAAAAATCTTCGGTATTAAGGATGACAATGTGTTCTTGGTTAACATTGGCTCTTGTTTTTATGTCCGAGAAAAGATACCAGCTGATTTAGAGGTCAGAAGGTCTTCTCCTGCTAGTATATTTGCAGAGTTAGAAAGATTGAATAATACGTTAAAGATCCATATGACACTCTGTCACGTGGGGAGTCTGATAAGCTCTGCCTACGGTATACAAATAGTGATAATTTTGGTTGAGGCCCTAATGTCCAGTGTTTTATGCATTTTTAATATCATATGTGAAGATTACGGAGGTGATTTCGGCACTGAACAGGTCTATACTGCTATACAATATGCTTTATTTATTGTGTACCCTTGCTACCAAGTGCTGGCAATCGCTGGGTCCAGTCAGAGTGCGACTTCCGAGGCCAACCGAACAGCAGTGCTGGTCCATCAACTGTTGCTGCTACATCCTAACAACGCCAGACTTCAACAATTCTCCCAGCAGCTGATGCATGTCAAACTACAACTGTCAGCGTTCGGGATAATAACATTGGACAATCAACTACTCTTAGCCTTCACCGCGACTTTTGCCACCTACATTATCATCCTGCTACAGTTCTTTGTATCGGGTTAACTGAAGAAATGTGTGAATCTCAAGCAACTAGGTCATATCATACTACAACTGTCAGTGCATGGGTTGATACCACTGGACAATACGCTTCTTGCTGCCCTCATGGCGACTGTTGACACGTGAATCGTCATGTGATATAGTTTCTTACGTCAGCGTTTAGTATGTTATAGATCAACTTTGCAGCCTTGGTCCACTAGTATATGTCACTCCATTTGTGTGGAGCCTGCATTTTCTTAAGACGTTTCCATTTAATATTATTTCTTATTTAACCCTTGAGATCTAGCGTGAAAATGTATAACATGAAGACTGGCACCGGGACATTTTGACCCATTGAGTGATACCCACTTTTTTGTAGTCGTACTGATTTAAATGACGTAAATTACACCTGGTGTATTCCGATAAACCAATCTCAAATATAAATTGAGCTTGTAGTTACATTTTTCAAAATTAACAAGCAGATAAATAACAATAATTTTTGCAACAGTATAATTGACCTTGATTGTGGCGGCAAAGCAATTGTCTTCAATTTTAGTTATTATCTAACATCAAATTTCTAACAGATATCTATAGTAAAAATCCCAATTAACATTTACAGCCGATGTAAAATCGAGACTTTCATTCTTCAGCATTGCATGTCTGTCCATAATATTCACTTTTATTCACGCTGGTTTGTAACGATGTCCGCAAATTGAAGGCTCGCAAGAGCTGAATGTTGGCTACAATTCATATCCACTGATGTAACACTCCGCTTTCATTTCCCTATTAGCACTGCAAGGGCAATAGCACTGTGGTATGTTATTGTGCTTCACCTCAAAACGTGGATTTTCCCCCTTATTCTGTCATATCGTCGCAACTAACGTAAGCCAAGATATGTCACGCAAGGCTGGCGCCATGAGGAAATCTGACCCGACCATAAATAATATAGAAATAACTTGGGTGTTCACAAAGCTATGGACATGCTACTTTTGCAGGTTGCAGCTGAAGGCTAGGAAGGAAAGTACTGTAGGCGACAGTTACTGACAACTTAGGACGTAGCCCCGTTAAGGTTAATTTAGGAGATTTTGTGTATGTGAAACATTTTGCACCAAAGACTCCTGGTACTCAGGTCTCGAGTAAGTTACAGGCCCTGTCCAAAACCTTTACCATAGTTACTCTCTTATCTCCCGCCTCGTACCCCTCCTCTTAATGAAACATGGAGAGCATGATTTAAGCCTCGAGTATAAAATACGCATGCACCAGTCCTCACAGGTTGAGGGTTGTTGCACAGAGAGATATGCATTACACAACTGTTGTTTGTTAGTGAGAGAACATTATTTTGTGAAATCCGTACGTTCTCCAGTGGGGGAATCATAATTTATAAATGTGGCTAAGGTATGTCAGGTACGTTTTATCATCACATTGGAAGCCATTCTTCAGTGTTGCCATCGTAAACGAAATCTAAATGTCATTCAGTCGGTCAACACAATTTTACCCTAAACCGGAAGCAATTACATGAGATTAATAAATTCACGTAGATTAGTATTTTGGATCATCAGATCCTTTGAAATCTAAGTCTACGAATATGTGGGTGATGATATTAGTTACAGAAGCTATAGAAAGACTAGCGCAACTTGTTCGGATTTATGTAATTTTTGTTAATATATGAAGTGACTATTGACACTCTCCTTACCAAGCCCGTTGTTTGTACGAGCTTCAATTCTTTCGAAGATCGCCAAGCCCGTAGTTTTTTTATGTGTAACATCTTTCCACTCGGTGTCTGTATATATTTTTTTTGGGGGGGGGGATTTTGAAAAATGAAACGGAAATGGATGGGACGGAAACAATGAGCGCGCGCGGTGGCGGAGATTGATTCCATGACGTACTGTCGGCCATTTGGCTATGTGGAATGTATATCGCATACGGTTTACTTCAAGGTTTAGAGGCCCTATTAAAGATGTTTCTACAATTAATCATCTTCAAGTTGTCGTTCTTTGGTGTGAAAATATTCATTATATCATATTTGCTGAAAACAAATTATGATTTATTAAATCTTCATACTTTTTTCTGTATTCTTAATTAATGTAAGCATTCGAGGTACTGTCGGCCATGTCGCTATGTGGAATCTATATCGCATACAAAATTACTTCAAGGTTTGGAGGCCCCATTAAAGATATTCTTTCTACAATAAATCATCTTCAAGTTGTCGTTGTTTGGTGTGAAAATATTCATGATATCATATTTGCTGAAAACCGGTCAGGATTTGGCACTGCAGTTTTACAAGTAGTTATTTCAATGACCAACAGAGTTCGCTGTTAACAAGGGATAACATGTCACATGTTACACATCATATGTAAGGCTCGTAATTTTTTAAGGGGTCGCTCTTTCAAACAAATGCAAATTCCCTCCCCAGCGCACAGTGGGCCAAAATCGAAATCTAGGAGGACAAAATTATTTATTTTCATAATCAAAAATCAAAATGTATTACTTCTACAGCATTCTCATATAATTGCCGCTCACTATTCTGGGATATAAACGCATCTTAGTGTAATTCTGTCGCCACTGTTCGAGCAGTCTGAATTGGAGGATGAATGTACGTGGCTGTAGTTTGTTCGTCTTTGTGGTTAGTGTGATGCATTAAGATGGAACATGCAGCTGAAGGTATGATCTTTGTAACGTGTTTCAGTTATTAATGGGAGTAATTGTTACGTAATTTTAGCTGTATGTGCATTATATAATATTTAACTATTATTTTTAAAATTATATTTTCACTTAGACTTTTAGTATGTCGCTTCACTCTGCGTCACTTTCTACTTAATGTTAAAATGTAGATAAAGTCTTGTACTTTACGCCTGTTATAAGATTGTTGCATCTTTTTGCAACTCGCTTATTTATATCACGTTTTAGAAGATGCCGCGCAACCAATTCTCACACGTTTACAACTGTTTGAAGCACTGGGTTCGACGATTATGTCAAAAGTGGAACTTTGTGACTTTGTTAAAAGCAAATTAGGGGCAGAAAATTGTTCTGAAGAGAAAACTGAATGCTCTATCCAACTCCTTGTCATAGACAATTTCTGGCATGTGTAGACGTAGCTTAAAAATGGTCTTAACTGATGTTTATTATGAAGTAAACTAATTGCTTTCACTCTAAATTCATGATTAAAACGTAAAAATAATTTTGTCCCTGTAGATTTCGATTTTGACCCACTGTGCAGCGTTTGGATGGACCTGGTTAGCGGAATATCGTCCTTGTACCATTGGTAACACCTTTAATCCACAGATGGCATCCTATGTTTGTTTTACCGCGATTGTTCTCAAGGTTATGACCACTAGCACGGTCGCGTCGTGTTATTATTATTTTTTTTTTTACACAAAGTAGCAATTGGATTCACAGTACTGTATATGGGTGTTCAAGAAATATCAAATACACACATCAAAAAAAGTTTTGCATCACCTCGGTTCCAAGAGTTCCGGAACCGTTAAATACAAAGGGAATAGAGATCAACACAAACAACATTTCAGCTCGTTTTATTGCTCATGAGACCCACACATTGCATGTTGTACCATCATACAGCTAGACTTTCAGCATTTGTGGTCCAGATTGCAGTACACACCACTACCTCTAATACCCAGTAGCACGTCCTCTTGCATTGATGCATGCCTGTATTCGCCGTGGCATACTATCCACAAGTTCATCAAGACACTGTTGGTCCAAATTGTCCCACTCCTCAACGACAATTCGGCGTAAATCTCTCAGAGTGGTTGGTGGGTCAAGACGTCCATAAACAGCCCTTTTCAACATATCCCAGGCATGTTCGATAGGGTTCATGTCTGGCGAACATGCTGGCCACTGTAGTCGAGCGATGTCGTTATCTTGAAGGAACGCATTCACAAGATGTGCACGATGAGGTCGAGAATTGTCGTCCATGAAGACAAATGCCTCTCCAATATTCTGCCGATATGGTTGCACTATGGGTCGGAGGATGTCATTCAGGTATCGTAAAGCCGTTTCGGAGCCTTCCATGACCACCAGTGGCGTACGTCGGCCCCACATAATGCCACCCCAAAACATCAGGGAACCACCACCTTGCTGCACTCGCTGCACAGTGTGTCTAAGACGTTCAGCCTGACCAGGGTGCCTCCAAACACGTCTCCGACGATTGTCTGGTTGAAGGCATATGCGACACTCATCGGTGAAGAGAACGTGATGCCAATTCCGTGGGGTCCATTCAGCATGTTGTTGGGCCCATCTGTACCGCGCTGCATGGTGTCGGGGTTGCAAAGCTGGACCTCGCCATGGACGTCGGGAGTGAAGTTGCGCATCATGCAGCCTATTGCGCACAGTTTGAGTTGAAACACGACGTCCTGTGGCTGAACGAAACGCATTATTCAACATGGTGGCATTGCTGTCAGGGTTCCTCCGAGCGGCAATCCGTAAGTAGCGGTCATCCACTACAGTAGTAGCCCTTGGGCGGCCTGAGCGAGGCCTGTCATCGACAGTTCCTGTATCTCTGTACCTCCTCCATGTCCGAACAACATCGCTTTGGTTCACTCTGAGACCCCTGGAAACTTCCCTTGTTGAGAGCCCTTCTTGACACAAAGTAACAATGCGGACGCGATCGAACTGCGGTATTGACCTTCTAGGCATGGTAGAACTACAGACAACATGAGCAGCGTACCTTCGTCCTGGTGGAATGACTGGAACTGATCGGCTGTCGTACCCCCTCCGTCTAATAGGCCCTGCTCATGCATGGTTGTTTACATCTTTGAGCAGTTTTAGTGACATCTATGAACAGTCAAAGGGACTGTATCTTGGATACAATATACACAGTCAACGTCTATATGCCGGAGATCTGGGAACCGAGGTGATGCAAAACTTTTTTTGATGTGTGTATATGAAAAATTCGTTACAAACACATTTCACAGTGAAGATAAATTAATTTGAACAGTATTGTGAACATTGAATATTTGCTTGACTTCTTTTTGGTGAAATGCTTATATGTCTATAAGAAATGTAATATTGTGCCCGTCTGTCCACCTGGGATGGACAGGTGATCACAGGCGAGGCAACACGCGAACAGTGTGAGCACGAAATCAGGTATCAGGGCGTCCTGGGTTTTGCTAGGAAATAATTTCTACACACTGCCCTCATGATCCTCGTTTTACAAAACAAACTTGAAGTGGAAATGCAGACATGTAAAATAAAATCAATTCACCAATTTACTCCCAAAAAAGAACTTCCTGACAGCAACAAGTGAAAAAGCGATAATAATAATAACTTATCTGTGTTAACGAATATATGCAGAGCGGTGTCAGCAATCGAGCTTTTGATTGTGCATATCAACTAACAAACAACACAGTCCATTATTAATAGAGTTCATTGGTTTTGACTATGGTTGATGTGTGACAAACAACTATTTTAATCCATACATGCGAGACTGCACAATCATCTATGGCACGAAATATATAAAACTGAATTAATGGATGCTGCCTATCACTGTCCTATGCTCTAATATATACACTATTAACACGATTTCGAAGTTATTTCTTACACGATTCAATGTTCTTTATGACGTGAATTACCATGAGGTCGTAATTCATAATTGACTTTGGAAATGGCACTTATTGACACAGCATATTAAATTTCATAGACCTGACACTTGACACTACCAATGGATTGACACACAAAAGTTTTCGACGAAATGGTAAATGTGATAGTAACAATAATAATGTGTCTGCATTTCTTAATGTAACTTTTAACACAGGGCTGTACTTTCCATTACTCGACACTTTAATTAGTGGATAAATAACACTAGAACATAGGAATCTCTGTTTCGCGGGCTTATAGGTCGTGTTCCAAGGACATTTTGTCGTCCTGACGTTTCGCTGAATACTGCGTTCAGCATGTTCACAGGTTACATAAATAAAGCGAGGTAAAACAAGTAAACAGAAGATATATAAATAGTCAACAACCCACACATAGAGGCTACCATAGCAACGGCGTACCACATAAAAGTAATGCATCAAGGACAGGGCTGCTCGTCTGTTGCATCTTCTCGTCTACGACGGTCAATAAGAGCAGGCTTGAGGGGATTAAGGACTGGAAGCCAAGCTCTGTTCACACGTTCTGCTTCCTCCTTAAGATTGAAGCAGTTAGTATGCTTCAGGATTTCAATGGCCTCCCTTTGTAGCCTGGCATGATAAGACACCGTGGTGGACAGAACTTCGGTGTCTCCATATCTTATATCGTGACCTGCAAGTAGCGAGTGTGCTGCTACAGTGGATTTATCTGTTTGTCCCAGCCGGCTGTGTCGTTCGTGCTCCTTGAGGCGAGTGGCAATACTTCTTTTCGTTGTTCCAATATATCATGCCAGGCTACAAAGGGAGGCCATTGAAATCCTGAAGCATACTAACAGCTTCAATCTTAAGGAGGAAGCAGAACGTGTGAACAGAGCTTGGCTTCCAGTCCTTAATCCCCTCAAGCCTGCTCTTATTGACCGTCGTAGACGAGAAGATGCAACAGACGAGCAGCCCTGTCCTTGATGCATTACTTTTATGTGGTACGCCGTTGCTATGGTAGCCTCTATGTGTGGGTTGTTGACTATTTATATATCTTCTGTTTACTTGTTTTACCTCGCTTTATGTAACCTGTGAACATGCTGAACACAGTATTCAGCGAAACGTCAGGACGACAAAATGTCCTTGGAACACGACCTATAAGCCCGCGAAACAGAGATTCCTATTTCAACGCCGGTCGTGAAAGTCTACATTTTTACTTAACACTAGAACACTTATTATTAACAAGCCATCATAAGAATTGGTAATACCTTTTGACATGTCGTCATTACACTTTCTAAATAATTCGATGATCATTATAAAGTTAATTTGATGTGGAAGTCTATGTTATTGGATTGACATTTTAAATATTCGAAGCAATTAATACAATTATGGGGCAGGAGTATTACTCCCGCAACAAGTCCCATTTTATCAGAGAATTAACCCTTAAATCACCTGAGTTAAACTCAGTAAACAACATTAGTGAATCGGGGATTATACACTTATCCCTATACCATCTCCTTCTACTCATAAGGAGAACCATCATACTTCGTTTACAGTATGTCCAATAATAGCTTAAGGATCATGAGATCCCTCACTCTCAAACAATTTGTTTATAACAATTGTAGATCATTTATCATTTCATCTTGGTATATTACAAATAATTATTGTTCATTAGAATTCAGTGTTCAACCAACACAACTATGTAAAATTATTATAATTATTATTAATATTATGGAAAAGAAAATATACTTATTATTATTATTATTATTATTATTATTATTATTATTATTATTATTATTATTATTATTATTATTAAAGGAGTGTTCTAAATAGTGTCAATGTCTTTAAGGTGTCACTAGCCCTGCTTCCTCTTAAGAATATGGGGTAAGACATCCCATACCATCCGATTAGACCTAAGAATAAATTTGAGGATCAACCTCACCTTCAAGTATATGCGGAAAATGAAATCAAGGTGTCCACCTGGCATAATAGACTCAATTCAAAGAATATTAAGAAATTCAACGACGTATTGGGAAGTTTAACGGATATTAGGAAATTCATGGCACAAAAATAAGATTCACATAATAAGTCGGAAGGTTACCTTGAAGATGTTCTGAAGCGGAGGATCATCCCACGGTGCTGAATGGAATCAGGCACCATGATCCCATGATGGTTTCATCCTGGTAAGGGTAGTATCCCAGCATTCGCATAATGCTGTCTCCTCATCCACCGTAACATGCCCGGAATAGGCATTGCTTCCGGTACTCCATCATTCAATCTTGGCATCGCTCGTCTCGCCATGGGCATCCTCTAGCGAAACTTCACATTCGAACCGCTGGGTCGTGATGTCAGACTCCTATCTTGTCGCCCTTGACTCGTCCACATATTCACGTTCGGCATTTTAGTAGTCCACAGTCTTTAAGTATATTATTGATTGACTGTCTCGAGTATAATTGATAAAATATTTCGTTGCTAATTATAATATTCCATGTATCCGTGTGATATAGTATTTTCAGATATGCCTGGCCTGTTTGAAGCACTAAGTTCATTACGAGTTGATCGTGACATTTAATAAGTCCTTGACATTATAGTCGCTCATAACCACTTCACAGTTCAACATATTTCTAGTCCACTAATATCGTGTTTGGGTGAAGCTTATAGAGAGTCAATTGTTGTAGAACAAGTCCATGTCCACATACCTTGAAATTTCCAATATTCACATAAGTTAATTTATGTAGATTTTCACAAGCGCATAGATAATACTTTGCGAAGAAAGACAACACTTCACTTTTCCACGCACTGGTACAAAAAAATAACTTTGCCGCAGAATATCTCTTCAGACAGACGCGCAGAGTAACGTGGTAATTTCACTTGTGAAATTTATAACAGAGGCCTAGCCTCGCGTAGCACTTTATCTGTATGACGATAGCGTGATAACAAAGCATACGCATATCACAAGCAAATCATACCTTGGCTTTCCAAGAGCCCACTTATATACAACACCAAGGTCAGACATCGATTCTCACCGTCACATTACGTAATGCGATACTCTTCTTGCTATTGGCTCCCGCGGTGGAAGATTCCAGCATGCGTCTTTATGCAATGAATCTTCATATAATAAATATGAGAATAACTCAAAATGATATTCCAAGGTGCTGATGCCTTCCACTTCCTTATAGCCTATATGTAAAAACAAGTACATTATGCTGCAGCATTTCCTGGCGGATTCTCGTGCCATGCGCTAACTTCAAAGATGGCAGAGTGACAGTTTCTAGCGACCTTGGTCTCGCCTCAGCGTGCTCGATTCAAATATCGTGTCACGCCAGCCTCTCCGCTCCGTTTCATAACGGCACAATATCAAGAGTATTTTATTTCACAATATTCAATAAGTATGGTATGTATATTATTGCAGAAAGATAGATCTATAAAATAAAATTAATTCCGTCAAATTATGTATTTTGGTCGCGGTGATAAAAATAATAATAATAATAATAATAATGTTATTGGTTTTACGTCCCTTTTAACTACCCTGGCTTTTAGAGACGCCGGGGTGCCGGAATTTTGCCCCGAAGGGGATCTTTAACGTGCCAGTAAATGTACTGACACGACTCCCTCGCATTTGCGCACCCTCAAATGCCAGCTGACTGCGCCAGGTTTCGAACCTGCAACCTTGGGCTCAGCAAGCGAGAACGTTACCCCTGAGCCACGCAGCCAGACGGTGATAAAAATAAATGAATATCGCAGAAATTGACTGGTTTTCAGCATTTGGTAAAAAAATAATAATAATAATAGCCCGGTATGGAGCTAGTTGATTATTGTGGTAATCTGTATGCTTGGAAATGGTCAGGTTGGTGTTAGTAATTTGTACATGGATTAAAGACCTCAGTAGGTTATTTGAGCAATGTACAGTAATATCCCTTCTCGTATACCTTCCTCTTATTATTATTGATTGAATCGTTACAAATATACACATTTTACAAAATTCAGAAACACTGTACACATTTTATGAATTTCCTTACACTTCCTACTCATTGTTTAACCTGTATATTTACAATTGTTAAATTATAATGTTACAATATGATAAAGACAGGTCGAAATAGAATATCAAATGCATACAGAGCAGGAAGAGCAATCACATATGCCACTAAAAGATGCAACCTTGTGTGTGGCATGCATATCATTGATTACTAATTCAAAAAATTGTATAATGGCTTAGTCGAATAACACGTTCTATGTAAATGCTTTATGTACTAAAGAATAATGAATAAGAAGGAAAACTGAATTTCCGTTTGTATAAACTTGTGGGTTCAACTAATTATATATTCAATTTTAATTTTGTTTTCTCTGAGAAAATGTTTCATATTCTTCTTCAGGTTTGGATGATTTCCTTCAAATTCTTTTAATTTAATTGGGAGAATGTTATATAATTTTGGTGAGAAATACAGAAAGTTACGTTTAGCGATACTTAACTTAGGTTGATATAAAATAGAGTGATTCTCTGTAATACTTCTGGTTTCATACCCGTGACTTACAACTTGAATTCTATTTCTATCTTTAAAAATGAATTTATATATTTCAAAAGCACACAATAATTGTTTAATGTTGAAGACCGTTGTCTCAGCATACAGTCTCATAATCGGATAAAATCTTTCTTCGACATTATTCTCAGCCTGAGATTCTGCACTATCTGAACACTTTTTAATACATTTACATAGGCACCTCCCCAGGCAAGAATACCATATTGAAGAACTGACTGGACTAGAGCATGGTAGATGTCTCTTATTAATTTGTAATTGACAATATGTTTTAAGTTGTGAAATATATAGATTGTTCTTCTTATTTTACTTGTAATGTGTATGCATTGGCTTCTCCACTTCTTGTCACTATACCGTATATAAATAATCCCAGATATTTAACTGTATCCACTTTAGCAATTTTAGGACAGTCACAGTTCTGATTACAGTTCAAAGTGTGTATTTTTAGTTCATTAAAATCATCATCAACTGCTTTTAAACTGAATCTTACCAACTGTGATGTATTTACATTTAAAAATAGTTCGTCACCATCTAGCCATATCTTTAATAACATTTTCAATGGAGCAGTTGCAATTTGTTTCATATTTCCCCATGTTCTACCTTCAACACAAACTACCGTATCATCTGCGTATTAACATTTTCAATTCCATGTATAGATGATTCAATATCGTTGATAAGAATCAAGAAAAATAATGGACCAAGTACAATGCCTTGCGGTATTCCTATTTTCACTCTTAGAGGTAGACTTGTTGTTCCATTTAATCTAACGTATTGAATCCTTTCAGTCAAATAGCTTTCTATCAATTACAGTGCTATGCCTCTGATGCCATATCTCTCCATCTTCAAAGAGGTATGGTGTCAAAAGCTTTCTCCAAATCGAGAAATATGCCCAAGGTTGGTTTCATACTGTTCATATTTTCATAAATTCACCTAGTTAATTCCCCAAAGGCATCAGTGGTGCTGACATTTTTTATAAAGCCAAATTTCCCCGTGTGGGTGCGGGCTAGAATACACCCACGGTATGCCCTGCCTGTCGTAGGAGGCGACTAATAGGGCCGACATGGCCGAATAACTTGCCAGTTTTGATTTGTTCAGACCCCCTGTGGGTGGGGAGGGCAGAATTCATCCACGGTATCCCCTGCCTGTCGTAAAAGGCGACTTAGAGGGGGCCTTATAAAGGTCAATTTTGGTTTTCTGGTCCCAGCTCTGGTTTGACCAATAGAAATAAACATGCGTGCTGTTAGGGGAAGGGCCACCAGCTTGGCCAGCTGGCCAGAAAGCCTAGACGGTATGCCCCATCCCGTCAGGTGGGTGCGCCATGTACCCTACAGTAGTATCCGCCTTACAACGAAGGTCCCTGCATGGCCGAATACTGGAGCTGAATAAATCCTGTGCATGCCGAGGGGGAAGTGCCTGTTCGAGGCACTGGGACCCCGGGCAATATCTGCTATGCCAGGTAGGTATTGCCTTGGCTGGGTGGCGCCCACAGTGATAGCCCCCGTTCGGAGTGGGCAGTATTCGGGGAGGATTTCGTCCGGGATGCCATCAAAGCGATCACGGACACCTGTACAGGGTGGCACCCTTAAAAAGCCGTCTCTTGAGTGTCGAGCTAATCCCAAGGTGTATACGCCTTGGGATGAAGCCTTTAATAGAAGATTCCCCGCTGATAAGTCTCCTCGCTACCTGGTAGCTACGAGGACTGACGGGGGTGATTTTAAACTAGTAAAATCAATAATTTTTTCTGAGGAAATCGAGGGGAAATTTGGGGACCTAAGCGGGATTTCCAAGCTCCGGAACGGTCAGCTGCTGCTGCACACCGTTGATCGGAAGCAAACCGAAGCGTTGCTGGAATGCACGCAATTCGGCGAAATTCCCGTGAAGGTCTCAAAACACGAAACGCTGAATGAGGTCCGAGGAGTTATTTTCCATCGTGACCTCATTTTAAATAGCGATGCGGAATTGTTGCGGGATCTGGGGAAGAGAGGCGTCACCAAGATTAGGCGCATCACCCGAAAGATTGGGGAGAACAGCGTCGATACCGGCGCTTTTATTCTCCATTTTGAGGGTGATGTAGTACCTAAGCAGGTGAAGGTCACATCGTACCACTGCGATGTTCGACCGTACATCCCTCCACCTATGCGCTGCTATCAATGCCAGAAATTCGGGCATTTTTCCGCCAGGTGCACTGCCAAGGCCGTGTGTAGAGAGTGTGGCAAGGGGACACATGAGGGTGAGAGGTGTACGCCTCCCCCGATTTGTCCTAACTGCCAAGGAAGCCACTCTCCACGATCGAAGCAGTGCCCTGAGTTCTGTAAGGAAGCAAAAATTCAAGAAATAAGAACTCTTGATAGGCTTTCATATCACGACGCTCGCAAGAGGTACCGTGATATGAATGCCCCCGAATTTCGGGTATCGTTTGCAGCTGCAACGACGCCCTCATTCACCCCTGCCGCATCTTTACCGAGTGTAGTACCCTCGACGCCCGTATTATCAGCTGTATTAAAATCACCCCTCGCTGTACCAGCGAAAAATGTCAGCCCGAAGGAGGTACAACAACCTTCTTCGGCCCAGCAAAAGAAGGCGCCGGTTATACCATCTAAACCGGTGCAATCGGAGAAGAAGTCATCTTCCTCTCCGAAACGGTCGGCGAACAAGTCTTCCCCAGCTAAAGGGGGAAAGAAGACTTTGCCGACCGGGGCTGGTCCTTCTTCCAGCCCACCTAATACGAAAAATATAGGGGAGAAGAGGGAGACGGTTCGCCGCCGTCTCTCTCGCCCTCCTGCTGACGGGGTGGCTACTGTCTCTGCTGGCCTTTCCGCTCCCATTACCACCAAGGGAGCGAAGCCTGCTGAAGCCAAGCCCGTACGTATGGAGGAACTCCCCTATAGAAAAGAAAATAGATCGGCGGAGGAGAGGGGAGCGGTTCAGCGCCGTTTCTCTTCCTCTCCTAAAGGCAGGGCTGCTCACGTATCTGCTGACCATCCCGCTCCAACCACTACTAGTGGAGCGGTGCCAGCAGGAGCGACCTTGTTTTATAAGGACCCGGCGTCTGTGGGGAAGGGACCATCTACTTCCCCAAACACGCGTCGGCGCCGATCCAAGAAGAAATCTCTTCGGGGCGTGTCGGGGACAGACACCCAGTCTTCCGACCGGGAGAAAGTCCCTCGACACCGCTCTCGCTCTTCCCCAAGAGCGAGACTCGTGAGGTCCGACGACGACCGCGCGCAACCCAAGAGAGCGCCCGCTCCATTTTCTTCGTCTTCGGACGGAGATGTGGAGATTGAGGTGTGCTCTCCTGCCCCATCATCTCCAACTAGAGCTGGGGAAGGGTGGCAAACGGTCAAGCATAAGTAGAAGACCCATTTCTACTTAAGTCCACACCATGGCACTATTACAATGGAACTGTAATAGCTATTCTGTTCATCTCGCTGAGTTACGCCAATTAATATCTTCGTTTTCGGCAACCATTGTCTGTCTTCAGGAATCCAGGTTTCGTCCTGGACATGAGACAACAATGCGTCACTTCAAACTCTTCTCTAAAGACCGGATGGACGGAGCTGTGGCCGCTGGTGGCGTCTGCACTCTCGTCCACTCTAGCCTCTTTAGTGAAGAGGTGCCGTTGCGTACTCAGCTAGAGGCAGTTGCAGTTCGTACTTCGTTGCCAGTAATGGCAACAGTATGTAACGTGTACATCCCACCTGATTCTCAGCCGGATTACGACCAGCTGGTGGATCTAGTCTCTCAGCTCCCCCCTCCTTTTCTCCTTCTGGGAGATGTTAATGCCCACAACACCATCTGGGGCTCCGCTACCACTAGCGGTAAAGGGAGAGATTTTGAGAGGCTGATCAGGCGGCTGGACCTGTGTCTGCTGAACACAGGGGAGCCTACGCACTTCTCTATTGCACACGGTACTTATTCAAGTATCGATATTACCCTGTGCAGTCGTGCGCTGGTTCCCCTGCTACAGTGGGGTGTACTCGATGACCTTTGTAATGGTGACCATTTTCCAATTATCGTTACTCTTCCGAACCAGAGAGCCATCGAGTTACCAAGTCGATGGCTTCTCCGTCGGGCTGATTGGCCAACATTCACGGCACGTGCGGTGTTTGCCGAAGATACCTTTGAGAGTGTCGACGATCATACCATTCATATAACGAATGGTATTTTGGCTGCTGCTGAGGAAACAATACCTTCCTCATCCGGCAACTCACGCCGGAAGCTTGTCCCTTGGTGGACAGCCGAGATTGCAGCAGCCATTAAAGATCGTCGACGTGCTTTCAAATGCTATCGGAGGCAAAACACTATGGCCAACCTTATCACCTTCAGAAGGATGCGTGCTAGAGCCCGATATCTGATTCGGGAGAGTAAGAAAACGACGTGGGAAAAGTATGTGTCGTCCATGACGGCGCATACTCCTTCATCTCAAGTGTGGACTAAGCTTCGTCGGATCTCCGGACTCCCGACATCACTGTCGATACCCGGAGTGTCCATCAATGGAGACATAATCACGGACCATCTCGCCATTGCCAACAGCATTGGCTCGCACTTCTCCGATGTATCCTGCTCCGGGAGTTACGATCCTACATTTCTGACTCTGAAGCGGGAGGCAGAGACTCACCCCTTATCCTTTGCCACTGCTGCTTCGGAGTCCTATAATGTACCATTCTCTGAATGGGAACTGCGCAGTGCGCTTGCACTGTGCAGGGATACGGCTCCTGGACCGGATAACATACATAATCAAATGTTAAAACATCTGTGCGAATCCAGTATAAATAAACTGTTGATCCTCTTCAATCGTATATGGATTGGAGGGGAGTTTCCATCTCAATGGCGAGAGGGGATCGTGATACCGATTCCTAAGGCTGGAAAGGATCCCAAGTTTGTAAGCAGCTATAGGCCCATTTGTTTGACAAATGGCCTATGCAAGCTGCTCGAAAAGATGGTGAACCGTCGACTGGTGTGGTTCTTGGAGGATAAGGGTCTCCTGTCTGAGTACCAATGTGGATTTCGCTCTCATAGGTCCACCACTGACCATCTGGTGCGACTTGAGAGCGCCATACAAGAGGCTTTTTTTCCGAAAACAGCACCTAGTCACGGTTTTCTTTGACCTCGAGAAAGCCTACGACACCACATGGCGCTACGGGATCCTTTCCACCCTTCACAAGTGGGGACTCCGTGGTAACTTACCGACTTTCATTGCGAATTTCATGTCCGTCCGACTCTTCCGTGTAAGGGTCGGTAGGACATTATCGCAATACTATACCCAAGAAAATGGAGTTCCTCAGGGTTCAGTGCTGAGTGTCACCTTGTTCGCGATTGCCATTAATGGCATTGTTGCCGCCGCCGGGTCCGCGGTAGTTCCATCGCTGTATGTAGACGATTTAGCTCTGCATTACAGCTCTGGAAGTATGGCAGTCGTGGAACGGCAATTGCAGTTAGCTATCAACCGGGTCGACAGGTGGGCTCACGACCGGGGTTTTCGTTTTTCAGCAGCGAAAACCTCCGTCGTCCATTTTTGTCGGCTACGGAGGCTACATTTACACCCTGAACTACATCTCAGGGATGCTGCGTTGCCGTTGGTTGACACTTATCGCTTCCTGGGGCTCCATTTTGACAGCAAGTTAACGTGGCAGCACCATATACGGCAATTGAAAATGACATGTCTCAGGAAACTGAACATGCTCAGGTTTCTTAGTGGCACTACGTGGGGGGCTGACCGTGCGGTGCTGCTACGGTTCTACCAAGCCCTCGTCCTGTCCCGGCTAGACTATGGTTCTGCGGCATACGGTTCAGCAAGGCCAGCAACCTTGAAAATGCTGGACAGTATCCACCATAGTGGCGTTAGGCTGGCTACCGGTGCCTTCCGGACCAGCCCGATACCCAGCCTACTCGCCGAATCGGGTGTTCCACCATTAAATTATAGACGCCAACATATGCTTTTAGCATATGCTGCCAATGTGCGTCAAATGCCGCAACACCCGACCTATCAAGCTCTCTTCGGTACCCAAAACCACCAGGGGTACGCCAACCGGCCTCGTGCCACTCGGCCGGTTGGTATTAGACTTGATAGCTCGTGCACTGAAATAGGAGTGGCTGTAGGTCCCTGTATGATCCGGACATCTAGCGAGGTGCCTCCGTGGCAAGTCCCGCGTCCGGAAATTCGGTTAGATCTTCACCAAGGTCCTAAGGTGAACACGGATGCGTCCGTTTACCGGAGGCAGTTCCACAGCATAGTTCACCAATTTCCGGACGCTGGCATTCTATACACGGATGGTTCGAAGGTGGACGAGAAGGTGGGTTGTGCTTACGTTATTGATGGTGCAAATACCAAGATCTCTTTGCCTGAGGCCTGTAGTGTGTTTACTGCGGAGCTCGTTGCCATCTATGAAGCTCTGCAGTTTGCACTACAGGATGCTCGAATCCACTTTCTCGTGTGTACCGACTCTTTGAGTTCGTTGCAGTCAATTGCTACATGTTTCCCGCAACACCCCCTAGTGCAGCGAATCCACGACCTACTAGCCGGGCTGTGCCACGCTGACACTCTAATCACCTTTCTGTGGCTTCCAAGCCACATGGGAATTGCGGGAAATGAGTTAGCGGATCAAGCTGCGAAAGAGGCGGTATCACTACCACCTCGACCAATGGAGGTACCCGCTAGAGATATTCGCTCTCCGTTACGCCTACAAGTTCTGGCTTTTTGGGAGAGTCAGTGGCTAGCTGATCCACTGCCCAGTAAACTGAGAGCGATCAAGGGAACTACTCGCGTTTGGCGGAGCTCCTTCCGGGCCCGGAGAGAGTCCGTCATTTTGTGTAGGCTAAGGATAGGTCATACAAGATCCACCCACTCGTACCTAATGAGAAGGGAAGACCCCCCACTTTGTACCTGTGGAGCCGTATTCACCGTGGCCCACATTTTCACCGAGTGTGTGGATCTTGCTGACTTACGAAGAAACCTTGGTTTGCAGACGACACTCAAACTTATATTAGCCGATGACGCGGTGGCTGCTGATCGCGTTATCCGCTTTATAAGTGAGAGTGGGTTAGGGCCAGCAATCTAAATTTTCCAGTGAACTTTGACTCAACGACTTGTTCGTTTTTGAATGATGATGTTTTGTTTTTTCCGTAATTTTTGTTAATTTTTATAATTTTTATTTTTTATTTAATTGTTTGTTTTTGTTTTATTAATTTTTGGTCTTTTTAAATTTAGATGTCCACCTCAAAATTTTAAATTCAATTCAAAATTTGTATTCTTTAATCTGTGTTAAGAGGGGCAGATGACCTCGTAGTTCCGCCCCTTAAAAAAAAAAAAAAAAAAAAAAAAAAAAGCCAAATTGCCTAGTTGATAGTAAATTGTGTTTCTTCAAGAATTGATAAATATGATTTTTTATACATTTTTCAAATAATTTTGATATGATTGTCGGTAATGATATAGGTCGATAGTTCTTTAGTTCTGAAGGACTGCCTGCTTTATGTAGAGGTTTTACAATTGTAATTTTTAATTGCTTGGGGAAGTATCCAAGTGAAAGCGACTCGTATATTATTGCTAGCAAAGGACTCCTTAAAGAATTAAAATTCTGCTTAAAAACTTGACCTGAGATGTTATCTATTCCCATTGCTTTAGTGTCGCTTATTTCGTGAAGGTACTTATGTAAATCCGCTTCGATAATTGGAATAAAATACAGGAATATATTTTTCTGTTGATTTTCAAGGAAAAACCTGGGTTGTTCTTAAACGTTTTGGACATGCGAGAAGTTTTGTTAGTAAAATTATCATGTGGTTCAAATCCCGGTCACTCCATGTGAGATCTATGCTGGACAAAACGGAGGTAGACAGGTTTTTCTCCGGGTACTCCGGTTTTCCCTGTCAAAATTTCATTCCAGCAATACTCTCCACTATCATTTCATTTCATCAGTCATTCATTTAATCATTACCCCAGAGGAGTGCGTCAGGCCTCGGTAGCCGGCACAGTTCATATCCTCGCCGCTAGATGGGGGCTTCATTCATTTCATTCCTGACCCAGTCGGAGACTGGAAGCAGGCTGTGGATTTTCATTGAATGTATTAACTATAGTGAAGTCATAATTGTAAACATGATTTTGAGATCTTATTTTTGTTATTTTACTTTATGATTTATTCTTTGTGTTATTTCATTGACAATGCCCCATACCTTCCTTGGATTATTTGAATTCGAATGTATTAATTGTTTATAGTGGTCAATTTTAGCCTTATTAAGCAAATCGTTTAATTTATTTCTATACCTCTTATATTTCTCCTTCATGGCATTGTTCTCTTTATTTTTTATATATTCCTGATACAACCTATCTCTGGTGTGAATGGACTTAATTAGCGCGTGCGTTATCCACTCCTTTCTCTTTCGTTGCTTTGAATTTAATTGTATTGAAGAATTTGTATGCAATTTTGGATAGTTTGTATGAATTTATCTACTTTAGTATCCAAGTGGTTGTTCCCTAATACTATGTCCAAATTAATATTTCTCAATTTATTTTTAAGCATCTCACTATCTAACCTAAATCTACAGGGTGGCGCACGAAATGTCATACATTGAAAATGGTTTATAAAATGTGTAAATCTGGGCTCACAACCATGTCCTTTCGTGAACAGAAACCTTATTTCATGCGTGATTCGACAGACAGCAGCACATGTCGCGCATGCGTACCGTACTTCCCTCCCGGACAAAGAGAGGTTGACGCGCGAACAGAAGGTGAAAACAGTGTTGTTTTATGCGGACACAATGTCTGTAACTCGTACTCGGAAAGGTTTCGTGTTTATTTCCGTACCCGGTGGGTTCCCTGCCGGCAGACGGTGTATAGACTGGCCAATCAATTTAAAACAGAAGGCAATATACTGGAGAGAAAACGAACCCGTCTCAAGCCAGTCCGCTCAACGGATAATATTGCTGCTGTGACTCGGAGCCCCTCCAAATCCACCAGAACTGCCTGTGTTCAGCTGGACATCTCTCGTCGGCCAATTCAGAGAATACTGCAGTCTGAGCTTGACCAATTCCCATACAAAATGACAACAGGTCATAAACTAACGGCGCTTGACAAGCAACGGCGAGTACAGTTTGCTGCATGGGCTACTGCAGAAGGTGATCCCGTACTGCACAACACATGGTTCAGTGATGAGGAATACGTTTATCTCAATGGTGCTGTGAACTAACACAATGTCCGGTTTTGGGTGAAAGATCGGCCTGCTATTGTGCACGAGGTTGAAAGTCATGGTGTGAAAGTGTGTGTGTGTGTGGGCTGCAATTTCCAGTCATGGAATTATTGGGCCAATCTTTATTAATGACACAGTCAACAGTGCGCGTAACATGGACATGTTGCAAAACAGTTTCCTTCCACAACTCTTTGCAACACGACTACCAATAGAGACACAGTGGTTCATGCATGATGGAGCTCGTCCGCACACAGCATGATAATGTTGTTATGGACTCCATGCATGAACATTTCTGGCTCCGGGTGATGTCCCAACGATATCCCGAATGTTTTCGGAGCGGCTCAATCTGGCCACCACATACCCTCGATATTAATCCCTGCGACTTCTTCCTGTGGGGATATTTGAAGGAGACAATCTACCGCCAGAAACTAGAAAATGTACTGCAATTGCCAGTGGCCATTGTGACTTTCTTCCGAGGGTCGAGTGAGGACATTGTGTCGTAGAGTGGTCACAAACATGCAGGTTCGTCTCGAAGCTGCTGTACACCGAGAAGGTGGGCATATTGAACATGTCCTGCATAATGACATATCATGCACATTTCAGTGAATGTTGTAACGGCATTCTTTATTAAATATGTTGTGTATTAAATATTCTATAAAAAAATTCCAGTGTATGACATTTCGTGCGCCACCCTGTATGTTCTCGTATGATACGCTGAGCTGCTTCTAAGTCACGGCCCTTTTCAAGATTGATACTAACTACTATAGGATAGTGATCTGTAATTCTGCTCTGAGATATAATGGGTAAGATGCTATCATTAGAAATACCGCTACTAATAAGTGCATGATCACTACAGGTTTTGCTCGTTGAAGTTTCTCTAGTAGTGCCGTATATCAACGATTTAAAATTATGCTCATGCAGTAAGTTTAGATATTCATCAAATAGGTATATTTTATTGTCGCCTAGGATCAACTCGGTTTCTTGTATACATTTTTGCTGGACATAATCATGAAGATTATTAATAAATAGCTGTTCATTGTCTTTTGATGAACGGTATATGCCTATCAATGCAATTCTATTGTTACCATAATTTATTTTGAGCCTAAGGAATTTTAAATCATTGTAAGTCAAAGTTTCTACCTCATGGTCAACAGAATTCTTCACCACGAAAACAACGCCATCACATTTATTGAAGCATCCTTCGTTATAATATGTTTTATAATAATTTGGAATGCTTGCATATACAGTATTAAAGTTATCTAATTTCCAAGTTTCTGTGAGAATAACGACTTCAAATATATGCTTCTACCTCGGCATCTAAATTAACTTTACTTTTGATAGACTTCTAATATTTGTGTGAAATATGCTTAAGTTATTTACCTTCTTAAATTTAAGTATTTGAGACACACATTGATCAATACCTCTACCTACTTCTGTATGAATTTGTAATCTTACAAAGTCATCATTAAATAAATTCATACACAGAAATATTTGACAGGAAGAGGATATTACAATCAGTCAGCTGTTGAGCTCTGCAGTTACGGTATACTAATTACACTGCATTGGATGTTTCATCAGATGTGAAGAGACAACCTAGCAGTAGGGTTGTTCAGCTATGGGGCGGTAAGAGGGGAGTAGTAAGTGGGAGGGGAGCGGTAAGTGACATTTGCCGTGTGCTTGGCATTCCAAATGACAAAGTATGCTGAAGTACATACCAACTTATACGTCTTAAGGGGATACCCCACTGAGAAACTTAACTTCTTTGCTACTGAATCGATTTCAAATTGAATTTGTAACCGTATATATATATATCACGTAAAGATGTAGCAATGTCTAAGGTTTGAAGGCCATAAATTGAATAGTTTTTGAATTATAGATCTAATAGAAAACACTCCAAGGGTCTGATTGGTTGGTTGGTTCGTTGGTTGGTTGGTTGGTTGGTTGGTTGGTTGGTTGGTTGGTTCCTTAGTTTAGGGGCTGCGACAACGCGGTCATGTAGCCCCGTGTAATTTGGGTGTGTGTAGAATCTCTCTGATAACCGGTGTTAATTGTGATGACTGTATTAGTGTGTGTATCTGTTTTTTTTATTCAAGTAAGAACTGCAACTTTGGATTTTTCAAATACTTCCTACTTTTGCCGCCAAACGCCACCGTCAACGACTACTAGGTCTAGTTCAGAACTTAGCTACTAGACGCCACCGCAGTCGGCTCTTGGCAACGAACGTAGCAACCTAAGAGCGTTGTTTATATTCTTAACCTATACAATTTAGTTTCACACAGGTGTAATTAGTAGAAAGTTCTTTAACATGCCATAAATATATGACATGGGACTGTCGGCTTTACTTCCCCTCCGAAGGAAGGCATACTGAGGGATTTTTAACTCTCTTGTAAAATCCGACGGCTTCGGCCGGGATTGAACCCGCTGTCTTGGGCATAGAATCTCGGCATGCTACCAACTACGCCACCGAAGCCGCACTCCAAGGGTCTGAAATAGCCAATAAAATTTCTTTGAAAAAAAAATGAAGTTTTGCGGTGGAATCTCCCCTAAATATTTAGTAGCTGATGTTATACTTGAAACTAAGTTAAAAGATCAGAATGAATAATGTAATAAATTAATGCTCGAAGTGAAATAAATATAAGATAATGCGTGTTAAATTAGTGACTTTAATTTAAAAATTAAATTGAAAAAATGTACTTAATGTTTCTTTAAATTATAATATGAGATGAACTCCAGGAATTAAAAAGTGTCAATTACTCATCTGGTTTCCTAATGGGCTGGTAACTCCTTCATTTTAGTCACTCGGACTTTTCTTCCATCGGTGTTGACTCCAAACGTTCTTCAATTGGGATCGAGACACAGCAGTCTCCAGAACAGCAATTCTATTCGCGGTGAGGTCTTCCCTTATAGTTGGCCTCGTTCCCTTGAGATGCATTTTCTTCTTGATGAATTCACTCCTAGCTCTCTATGAGGTAAACCTATCTACAGGGTGAACGTAAAATGCCGCACTTGGAGTTCGGCATGCGGTTCCTCGTCGAAATTCACGACAAAAGTTTATCTTGCAAAACTTAGTCCTTCCAATAGGTTAAACAGAAATGCGTGTTAAGAAACGAGGCTCTGGCAACGCTGCAACTGCATGCAGCGTGGCCAAAAACTGGTCGCAGGAACTCGGCACTCTGCTGGAGCTATCTCATTAGCTCAGTGAGACGAGGCAATGCTATAAGTGCCGGTTGTGCGGACGCGCCGAACTTCGAGTCGCGTTCGCGCCATTTTTAGCCTATTTTCAATTTTGAAAAAATAGGCTTATGAGATCACCTTTTGTCCGTGTGTGTGTGCGTGTGTGTGGGTGTGTCCCTAATAAAATCTAAACGGCTGGAGCGACTTCTATAAAACTCGGTAAGTTCATAGCACTATTCCGGACGACCCCGACCGTGCCCTTCAAATTTTGTTACGTCTCACCAATCCAACATGGCGACTGTGCGAATTATTTCACCGGCATTCTAAATCTCCGAAACTATTCCCGATATCACCCTAGATTTTTTTACGGTGATAAAGGGAACTACTAGAAGTTCACCTATGTGACTTTTGAAAAACTGGTAACTACAAAACCAACATGGCGGCCACGCGAATTTGCGACTTTTAAATAGACTTTCTCGCGATGTAACCAACCAAACACAATAAAACTTGATACAGTATATGTCCATACACATTGTAATGCACCGACATCTAACTTCGTTCAATTGTTTACATAACCACAAGATGGCGGATGTGCGAAATATTTCACCGGCATTCTATATCTCTGAAACTATTAGCGGTATCACCCTGAAATTTTGTACGGAGATAAAGGGCACTACTGGAAGTTCATCTATAAGACTTTCAAAAACCGGTTAACTACAAAACGAACATGGCGGCCAAGCGAATTTGAAAATTTTAAATAGACCTTTCTCGCGATTTAATGTTCCAAGCGCAATGAAATCTGGTACAGGAAATTTTTATACTCATTGTAATGCACTGTTATCTAATTTAGTTCAATTGTTTACATAAACTCAAGATGGCGGCTGTGCGAATTTTAAAATTAAGTTTTTATTCCTTGTGTCGTAATCATGCGATCGGAGTGAAAGTTTGAATAATGAACCTACGCAATAATTTTCCTTTAATGGTACATGACTCTATGGCCTATACATTTATCAATCCAACATGGCGACCAACCGAAATATTTAGACGGCTCTGAATATCTACGAATCTATTATAGCAATCAAACTGAATTTTTTATGTTCATAGGGATATGAACTTAAGTTCACCTATAGGACTTTCAATAACCTGGTGATCACAAATCTAACATGGCGGCGACGCGAAATATAAATATTCACATGGACGTTTCTCACAATTTAACCATCCGAGTGCAGTGAAACTTGGTACCGTAAATCCTTATACGAATATTAATCCACTGGCATCTAATTTATTTCAATTGTTTCCAGAACCACAAGATGGCAGCTATGCGGAATTTTAAAATCTCCTTGTTACTTCTTGTATCCTAATCAGGCGATTGAAGTTTGAATGCTACACGTACACAATAATCATCATGTAACAGTACATAACTCGAGGACCTACATAGGCTATATAAAATCCAACATGGCGACAATCCGAAATATTTAGTCGGTTCTCAATATCTACGAATCCTATTATAGCAATCAAACTGGCAATTTGTATGTTGATAGAGGCAATTATTATTAGTAGGATATATGAGAATAAGCTATTTATTTCTTCACGGAACTACTTGGTTTTTTTCATGTAATGTATCAAATTGCATCCTATATACACCTCCACTATGCAATACACTATGTCTTACCGTTACAGTTACCTGTATTTAATCATTCAAACGTAACATGAACTTCTTACAGAGGTAAACGACCCCTTGGTTCGTCCATAGCACAAATAAAGCCAATAGAACATAATAGTGGATACAGTAACATCGTCTCTATCCAATGCGGTACAAAGAAGCACAATAGGTAGCCTACACTAGATTGCCCATTATGCTACGCACCATAATTCCATAGTGTACGTTTGACGTCCAGTCTTATCTTCACAGAGCCGGTACGTACACTTACGAGCAACGCCTTCACTTCACAGCAGATGTTCAAAGCGACCTCCTTGCATTTGCAAACACTTCGCCACTCGTTGGAGCATACTTTGCCGGGCCCTATGCAACACACCTGCATCCACCATTACCGGTGCAGCATGCACGCAAGCTATTAGGTCTTGTACATCCATGGGTGGAGTACTATAAACTTGTTCCTTTAAGTGTCCCCACAAATACAAATCTAGTGGATTAAGGTCCGTGGAACTTGGTGGCCAGAACATTGGACCTCCACGACCAATCCATTTCCCTGAACACGCTTCATTTAAACAGTTACGCACAGTCATTCCAAAGTGTAGCGGTGCAACATCATACTGAAGAACTCCTCCCACGATTCCAACCCACAGGCTTATGCCAAAGCGTGCTTGAAAGCCACGTTCACGGGTGACATGTGGGTTGTGGTCAGACCAATAATGACTGTTGTGATGGTTGAAAATACCTTCCCGAGTGAAGCTACGTTCGTCACTCCATAGCACATTCTTGATAAAATATTCGTATCTTTAACTTATTGCAAATGCAATTCACAGAACTGTACTCGTCGAATGTGATTTTCTGGCCGCTGGTATTGAGTTAACATGTAAAGATATGGATTCAGTTCTTCGTCGTGCAATACGTCAACAACCAGTGTTGGAGATACCTGGAACTGCCTTGCAATATCGCGGGTACTTCGCCGAGACGATTGGTGAACGGTTTCAAGAATTGCGTCCTCCGTTTGTGGAGTAGGCTACGTCTAGTCCTCGGACGACCTCTGTCCACTACTTGTGGGCGGTGACCTCCATCATGAAGCCACCCTACATGAACTTGACAGGACCAGTTATGGTTGTGCAATGCGTGGTTAGTCGACCAATGCATGCCGTTTAATGGATCACACTGTGCGTTCCTTTTTCCGTTATCGTTTTACGGACTAAGCGAGGATCCCACCATTACCGCCAATGAGGGCAGTGTCCTGAAGCTTGGGACTCTGAGTCGGGGATACAACTAGGGAGTGTGACTAGCACTTTGCCAGGCTGCCTCACCTGCAAAGCGAACGGGGGCCTGATAAAGGGATGGGAACAGAGGGAGGTTTAGGCAAGGAAAGGGGAAGGAGGCGACCGTGGCCTTACGGTAGGTACTGCCCCCGTAAATTGAATTATTTAGGGACAAAATGAGAGTATTTTCCGTCCCCATGATAAAATTTAACTAGCAAATATAATTTCTGGAAGTGGGACACAAGAGGGTCGTGTTACAAGCTCGACACTGTGGGAGAGCCCGATCACGTGATATATTGCACAATGGACGCTTCTAGAAGGCTATTCTTAGCATAGCAACAGCGAGTTTGGAAATTAATATTATAAATATTGTTATAAATTATGCTATTGGATCCCAGTCCACAGCCAATGAGGAGAGGTCTTATTGAAGACGGGATCAACTTTAATTACACAACATGATGAAATTATGCATTTAGGCCCTTAGAAGAAGATTTTCTTATTTGGCAATGAAGAGAATATTAAGAGAAATTATGTCTGATACTTTAAAAACCGCAGATCGGTTAATCTACGCAGTAATAAGCATCAGAAATCTACGCGCTAAAATTATGGTGGGAGATTGATATGGCCGCCAAAAATTCGACTTGGAGAGGAAGATCCAAGGATCGAGGTTCTTATTCCAGCAGACTTTGAAGAGTGAGGAAGTGATTTACTGGGTTGACGGAGATCCCAAAGCTTAGTCCGAGTGCGACGACTGTCGACTTGTGGAGACGCGAGTATAGCTAGGTGGAACGGTAGAGATCACCGCACTTCCATTCTGTGTGAAGTTGCGAGGAACATAGTTTTGATTATATTTCATACAATATTGAGATTTGAAGTTAAATAAGTGAACATTTATCAAGAACAGGTCGCCTACTATATATTGTGGAAAGTCGAGCGCTTAAATATTCACCGTTTCGATAATATAAGCCTGTCAAGTTAGATTTCCAAATGTGTTGGAAATAGAGCTGAAGATCATTATAAATTGCAACGTGAAGTTGGCAAACGCAGTTCAAGTGAACAGTGGCGGAGGACTTTTAATATTGGCGCAACACATAAACAATAATAGAATGACTATAATTATTCTTCAAACATTATCATTCAGCTTAATTAATATTGTTGATATGATGAACTAAACAGTCATGCGCCAGAGACATATTCAATAGCAGAAGTGAAGATACAACGATGGAGCTTCGTTAGACAACGTATTCTTGAATACAGACGTAGTGTACAGTCCACCTTGTGCATTTTCGTCAGTCTACGAACACTAATATAACATCTATTAGCAATGGAAACATTTCATTCACCATTTATATGAATATTTCCATAATTCTATTCCAATGATGAAGCCGATACATATTTACGACGGAGAATGGAGACTTTACAGAAGAGATTTGTCAAGATGCTAGGGAAGGTAGCCCAGCAACCCAGAAGAATTTTCCAGAAGGATGTCGTTCGAGACAGGCGAATGTTGGTGAATTCCAGAGAGGGACTTTTCTCATCTCTGAGGTCGCAGATCCGAGGTTCGAATGCAGATCCATCTCAGTGTCTTGTACTGAGGAAACATCTAAAGTATTGTGGCAATACTTACATTGATCTTCAAGTTTTCGTCTAAATAAGGTATTAGTGTATCTCAATTGTTATATAGAGCTTGTTTAGTGACATTATGAGCAGGCGATCTTTTTCCATATTTTCGGCGATCTTATTCCATATTTCTATGTTTTCACACTTCATGTATTTCAGTGCTTTTATGTATTTTACACTTCAGATGTGTGTTGAGATTTCTATATTTCAAGATTATTTCGAAGATGATTGAATTTCATCTTATTTTCAATTTTATTCAACGGATAAGATGTGGAACTAACATTAAAAATTTTGTTTGAGGAATCATATTGCCTCAAAAGAGACTAGTCGTTTCGACTCTCGAATTTTAATAATTTCATTTAAACCAAGTATTCTGACATTGTGTCATAGCTTCAAATTAAATTCTTATTAAATTTAATTTGAGTACTTTAATGTAACAACATATTACTTCAAGAAAAGAAGAAACATCGAATGATATTGTTATATTGTGACCGTCAGCCGGGTGGCAACGGCACATATTTGTGAGTGACCTTCAGAAGTCCTCCGGTAAAGCTGTCGGGATAGCCAACAACCGCGATGACTCTCCTAACATCTCCCCCGTCGGACCTTTAAAAGTTTGCCGTGAGGATCAGGTGAACTTCCTAACAATAGGCCAATGCGGCACGAGGTTCTATAGTCCACGGGGAGCGTGGTACATGGTTGCGATGGTCAAAGACGGCCTAAGGAATGGTTCACCTCAAAAACTAGACTGTGAAATTAAACATCCAGGCTTATGTAAAACACCGTGAAAATTTATTGTAGATTTCCACAAACCCCTATCCTAGTTCGGAGGGTTATATTCGGCTAATCCGCAAGCTAAAAGTTAATGATAATAAAAGTTCAAGTCCCTAACAATGAAGTTACATTAACCCTCGCGAAAGATCTAATACACAATAAGTAAGCAACAGCAACAACGCTGGGTAAATGGTACGACGCAAAATCTCTAATACAAGTTACATGATCAAGCTAATATGAAGTTACATTTAAGTGAAGGAGCAAAGCAAAGCTAAGTTATGGTGGTACCATTTCCACATTTACATTTAACTTTTCTAGCTAAGTCCTATCAGTTAACATTCAAAGTTACGGCGGTGACGTCCGTAATAGCAAAACAGTTACAATACAAAGCTAAGTGTACAGCCATTTAAAAACAATTAATCTAATCAACAATCATGTGCTAAATAGCACGCAATAAAGGTAACATGGGGAAAAAATACAGTTTCATGACATCAATAATTATAGTACAACACAGTTTTTATTATAATGCCTTCCTGCCCCATGGTTAACTCTTTGTAAACCATTGTCATCTAGCTTGATAGTAATGTCGGTGATAGCGTAGTTAAAACCACGTCTGACAATCACATGGCCTGCGCTCCACACACTATGAACTAATGGTTCATGTGTGCGCCAGGTCACAACAAAAATGTCTACAGTCTTCGTCGTTTCCAATAAAGGAAATCCCTTCATCTGCACGGCCATGTCAGCAGGTTCAAATGTAAGAATGTCAAAGTTTAAATGGAAACAATATGTTAGTTAGATCTTGATTAAAACAATTATGCGGATGATGTTTATTATGTCGGTTTATGTTCCTTCCGTAGGTTTATGGCGTATTCTGACAAAGGCCTGACAAGGAGTAGTCTTCTAAAGATCATTCTCCCGCAGCAAAACATCGACTCAATAGTCGGAAAACTCAACGAGCAAACTCGGCTCGGACTCGCAATAACACGAGTTATCAGCGGTAAATACCTCGCTTTCAACAACTCTCATAATAATGCCTCATAACAACAACAGATGCGCGACTTACAACAATGGCACGTCTTACTCACTCAAGGCACATAATATCATGGGTTACCTGCGGCAAAAACCTCGCATTTAATAACCAAATTGCCTTCATTATAATTTGCCTCTCTCAAGAGGATCGCCAACAATGCATAAAGAAACCTGACAACCCTGGACATGTCGAAATGACATTCCTCGCAGCAAAATATCTAACTAACAGTATGAAAATCCAAGAAAAACAAATGAACAAAAATACAGTAAGAAACACTGGGTTTCATGAGCAATAGCTGCTTTGAAAGAAAGAGATGAATGAAATCAACATTCTGTCCTATGTTATCGTAGTTCTGTCTCGCTTTCAAGCATTTGTTTTCAAGGTTACTGGGTCAACAAACCAGTTTATTGGTGACAACTTCACAAATTGCAGTCCTTCAGTGACCACATTTTTCAACAGGCAAGGCCGGCTAGTTTTAACATTATATAATACCGTAATATTTGGCCTTGTCATTCTTAGCATATGCTTGGTTCAAAAACCTAATAGAATCCGTGTGCTAAACACGTTACAATTTAACTGTACAATAAAGTATCGCAGTCCTTCATTTCAAAGAATAGTAAATCACAGACATAACAGCATGTCTCACGAGCTTCTTTGCTCATCAAAGATATAACACTTATTAAGTTCTCAGTATAACATTAACACCTGTGTCCTCATGACAGAAACAAAGTAGTAACAAATTGATATATATGGCACAGATCTGCAACTCTAGACCTGCATAATGATGCGATAGTGCACTTAGTTCGATGCTTGACATCTACACTTTCTCCAAAATAATAAATCTGTCAGTATTTGACTATAAATTGGCTTCTGAGCGCTTTCAAAAATGAAAATACAGCATATTTTTATAAAACTGGAAACTACAGTTGGTTTCTTAACGATACGACCTATCTAACGAGGTCATAAGTCTCAACAGACTGGTTGCAAAGATTGCAGTTAAATAAAGTGACGATGACATCTGAATGAAACCACGGATAAATATCCTACACATGGCTGAGCAAAATAGCTGCAAATGATTACAGTCATGTTTGGCAGTGGGTCGGCTATAACGTGGTACGACGTCCATCAGGACGGCACCAGGGTTAACCAAAACTGGTCTACCCCACAGGGTGACTCACAATGACTGAAATAAACAACAATTATACTAATTACAACCCTACCTAGCAAATGGCTAACACATAAGTGCGGTTGATTCACAAAAAAAACTACGATATCTAAATATACCACCGCGGACTATTACAAAAGAAAAGGTGCCCAAACTCACGACTTTTGGTAGCTCTCACATCGGCTCAGACATTCATCGACCAGGGTCGCGAAAAACTCTGCTTGGCTCTCCAGCATGGTCCTGTCCTCCACGGATTCACCAATCTGGACCTCCCAAGCAACCAGGGTTCGTTCGCCTCCGGATGATGGTCTCCCAAAAAGGTCTGGAATGTGCCTGGAAGTCGGCATCCACGTTCCTTCGTCTGCGTCCTCGGCATCCTGACGTTCCATCAAGCTGGTGGTCTCCATCACGACGTCTCCCTCATACCGGAATGGTATTAGCCCATAATCGTCTTCTTCACCATGGCGTGGAAAAGTTCAATGTCTTGCATGATGTCGAAAATGTCGAAATATCTCGTTCCTCTCGGCGTTTTGGCATGATTATTGTGGACGATGCAAATAATAGTGTTCTCCACAGTATTTTGTAGTTTTTAGCCTATTGATCCTCAAGATTCAACACGATGCGATGCTTTGCTTGTTAGCACGTGCAATTGTATCACGTTTTATCAATCACGTGGCATCCGCGATAAAATTGATATTTTCAATTCAGAATTTCCGTAGCAATAATGTTGTGATCGTTGGCAGTAATAATCACGTCGTCTTGGCACAATTATCAGACGATAACTATTATATTTTCGGCGTGGCACTTTGCCCTTCCACTTACACGTGGGAAAAATATCTGGCGTATGGCACCAATTACAGTTTGTAGAAAATATTGCCTAATATGGCCTTTCGTAGAACAATAATATGTCCACAATGTGTGACAACGTTAGTATAGTTATTTTCAACACACGATGCAGTCGGATGCTCACTTGAGCACAAAAATATTTATAATGTCCACGTCGCGACGGACGGATACTCGAAACACGCCTGTCTGGCGTCAGATCTCCAGATGTAGTCGTCACTGACTTTCACTCGGAAGTAGGTCGCCAAAACGAAGTCATTGAGCGACTACTTTCATAGCTCCTTGCGTATCTGCAAGTGTTATACCTTACCAAAAACGTAATAATCATTCACCAAAATGATTCAATAATACAGAATGACGAATTAGAATATTCTGAGTCTTATGAAAGGATAAAAGTGATTAACAAGACCTCCAAAGTCAAAAATGCAATTGAGCGCTACTTCAAAGAGTATAGCATGAGCTTTCTGCTCCACGTGGTATTCTGGGTATGTTCAAAAGTACTACATCCCATAATAATTATTCCGTCACAAAAATATCACATGAACCATAGCTCAGCGGGTTCATCTGCCTCTCCGTCGTTTCAAAGAAAATGTTGGGACGACATTTTATTTGCCTCTATAATTCATTCATGTGTGATATTTTTTTAGATTGGCGGCGTTGAAAGTTCCAATACGTTCTCCAGTTCTGATGTCTTCAATGACATAACTCCCATTATTCAACGGCTGTCTAACACGACTAGGGCCGTAATACAAGGAAAGAAATTTCCCGTTTACGCTGTCAATTGGATTAGAAATTCCGGGTCTCCTTGTAAGGATAAGGTCTCCCTCCTCAAGTGGTTCTCTGAATCTCTGGTGTCTTGTTCTCCTCAAGCGTTTGGCAGCTTGTCTGTCTAAAGTATCTCTAGCAGCTAACAGTCTGCTGGCATGCGATGGTTGTAAACAAGGTGGATTTACAATCACGCGGTTCCAGACTCTCAGTGGCATCTGGTTCAAATGCAGGACCAAAGGTATTTGACCAGTGCTTTCATGCACAGTAGAATTAATGCATTTTGCCATCAAAACAAGGACTTCAGTCCATCGCCAGTGTTCCTCCTGACAATACAAACGACAAAATTTTGCAATAGTGGACATAACGCATTCCGCTGGATTGCTCTCAGGGTGTCTTATTGATGACAAAAGATGACCAATCTCTAGTTCCTCCATAGCGTTGGCGAATTCTGCAGAAGTATATTGCGATCCGTGGTCAGTTAATAAGAATTGTGGCTTCCCTGCCTCCGGTATCACTTGTCGTCTTATTCGCTGGATAATTTGATGTGCATTAGCCTTCTGAATAGGATGGAGCATTGTATATTTTGTAAACACATCTATGGTGACTACAATGTAACGATTCCCACGACGGGCTTTAGGTATAGGACCGTAAAGATCTTGTGCGTACAACTCTCTGGGTTGAGTTGGTAGTATAGGTCTAGGTGGTTCTCTCAATAAGTGTGACGTGTATTTGTTCCGCTGGCATGCGTCACAAGCACGTAAACACTCTCTGACAGTGGTTCCTAACCTTTTCCAGGTGAACGACTCTTTAATGGTGGCAATGGCCTTGTCCGTTCCACCGTGACCAATAGACAAATGTACCATGAGAATGACAGATTCCTGGTACCTTCTGGGAATAACTGCACGCAGTTGGGTGTGATCTTCGTCCACAAATTTATACAAAACGCGACGGTAAATCAGATAGTCATCTGCTATGGCAGCAATCCTTGCATAAAGCTCATCCTGAGGATCCATCTTTCCTTCAAGAAATCGAATGATGTGTCTAAGTTCCTCTTCACGTCTCTGTCCTTCGGGTAGATAACGAAGTCGGCGAAGGTGTTCTTCGCATTCTCCCTCGATGTCAATGGCATTAACAGAAGTTTCAGGATTCCGGCTGAGGATGTCGGCCAATACATTCTCTCTGTCTGGTTTGTAAACAATCTCCAGATCGAACTGTTGGAGAAAAAGAGTCCATCTAGTGATCCTGTCACTTGCCAGTCTTGTTCGTAGGATGAAGGTCAAAGCGTGGTGATCGGTTCTTACGACAATCTTCTGGCCTATCAAAAGTTTCTGCCAGTACTCTAATGCATAGACGACGGCTAGTGCTTCTATTTCTGTTGTAAAATAGTGAGATTCGTGAGCTCTTAAACGTCTGCTCAAGAAAGCGATGTAGTGACGTTTCTTATCATCGTCCTCCTGCAATAATATAGCTCCAATACCAATGGCTGATGCGTCTGTTTCAAGAATGAAATTGCGTGAATAATCAGGATATTCCAACTGGATAGAATTCGCTAGCATCTGCTTAGCCTTCTGGAATGCTGTCTCGCACTCATCATTCCAATTCCATCTACAGTTCTTTTTCAGCAGACTTTGAAGTGGTGCAACAGTCTCTGAGTATCGCTCACAATGAGCAGCAAAAAATTGTAGTATTCCCAGAAATTGTCTCACGTGCTTCACACGGGTTGGCGTTGGAAAAGCGGCGACAGTTCTGATTTTTGCTGGATTCGGTCGATATCCATCTCCATTAATAATAAGTCCAACAAAATTTACTTATCTTTGGAGAAATCTGCACTTATCAAACTTGACCTTGAAATTGGCCTGTCGAAGATTTTCAAAAAAAAGGCGTAGGGTAGCCAAATGCTCTTCCTCTGTTTCAGAAGCGATGATTATGTCGTCCACATAACATATTACTTTCTCTTTTACCTCTGGAGCTAACTTAGCATCTAGTGCTCTAATCAAAGCAGCTCCAGCATTCTTCAAACCAAATGGTAACTTGCAGAAGACATAGGTGGTTTGATCAAATAAGAAGCCAGTGTACTTTTGAGTATGCTCGGACAGTTTGATGTGATAATATGATTGTACAAGGTCCAATGATGAGAAAATTTTCTTCCCTTTAAACTTCTTCCTAAGGATGTCCCTAATCTTAGGCGGTCTGTCGTGCACGGGAGCCAGGCGTTCGTTTAAAGCCCTTGCGTCGAGACAAAGCCTCAAACTTCCATCAACCTTAACCACAGGTATAATTGGATTCAGAAAAGGAGTCGTGCCTGCTACTTCCATCTCATGGATCTTCCTTGCAGCTTCCTCGCGGTGTTTTTCAGCAATTGGGTAAATTTTCTTCTGAAATGGAGAGTCGTCTAATAAAATGAGGTCATATTCATAATTCATAATTTCGCCAGGAGCAGTATCGAATATGTCCCAATATTCATTTAGTGTAGTAGCCAAATTCTCTTGCATGGTTGTGGATATTAATCCTGCCTCTCCGTCGGCATCAAGTGTTTCCTCAGTTTCCTTGCTATTAAGTTGCTCGACAACGTCGACTTCGGACAGGAATTCCGGTTCATCTACCACAAGGTTCATCTCTATAGGTTCGTTCGGTTTAAATTCGACAGTATTGCGTCCCATGTCGATAATACCGTCATACTTCCTCATGAAATCAGCCCCTAGTATGCCATCATGATGCAAACCTTTCATAACTAAGAATTCGTGCAAATACACGTGGCTTGTGATTCTCAATGTGCACAAAACCTGTATCTTGCACGTCACAACCCGGTCAGGTATCACTCCTCTGACACGAATAGCGGAAACAGGCAGCTCTGTCACCTCAGAGTTAGCCTTCAACTTAGCATAGCAATCTGCAGAGATTACACTGATCATTGCGCCAGTATCGATCAGAATTATAACACTGCATCCATTGAGAGTGGCTACTATTTTGGGTAAACGTGTTGGCGCATAACTGTGGTTCGTCGTTCGTCGAGTAAATCCTGTTGGATGGGCTCCCAGAGTAAAATATCTGCCGTCACTCTGTGCTCAGCCAAACTAGACTGTCTTAATTTTTCGGCGTTTTTTCTTTCCTTTGTTGTGACTAGAGGTACCAGGCTGGTTCTGTCCTGCCTCTGACGTCACATTTCTTTCTTCCCTCGAAGTAGGGTTCCTTTCTCCCTCTTCTCTATTTTGGCTCTCTCTCAATTGCTGGAGGTACTCGCGGCTCTCGCGCGCTCTCCCTTCCCAGTCACGGTCCGGATGGTAACGTGGATCACGTCCTCGTTGGTAACCTCCGTTATACCTGTAGTCTCGCCGGATCCTTCCTCTTCCTGACGGACCTTCCTGATTCCCACGACGGTTATTGTCGTGACGACGGTTGTCGCTCGCCCCATTATCGAACCTACGATTCCAATATGTTCTATTGTCTTCTCTCTGGTTCCTTGAATATGGAGTATTACTCCACTCTCTCTAGTTACGGCGGTATTCATTGTTGTATTCTGGCCGAGGATTCCCAGAGTTCTGTGATGCTTCTTGTGTCTGGCTAACTTTGTCCACAGTCGTGACGGTAACGTGACGCTCTTCACGCCTGTCAACCTTCTGTTGACGGTGAGTTGGAAATTGCTCCGCGTTAGCATCAAGACGTCGTAATATCTGATCACACTGTTGAAATGTCGTCGCCCCTGCAGCGATTAGTACTCTTTGCACGTCGGCTGGGTATTGCCATACTATGGTATTCACTAAATCCTGCTCCGATAAAGGAGGCTGAAGATTTCTCAATTTAGCAAGCTGGGTTGCAAAGTAATTTGCGTAGCGAGTTGGCATGTTGGAACTGTATCGGCGAGTGTACATTTCAGCCCTTATACTTTGCTGAACGTCACTCGACCAATACGTCCTCAGTAGTGCTTCTTTAAAGTCTTGATACCCAGAGAATGAATATTTAAAAGCCCGATACCAAGTTGCTGCTTGTCCATCCAGAAGACGTTCAATAACTCGAAGTTCTCTTTCAGGAGTTACGAGTGTGTCTCGTAAATAGCTCTCGACGTTCGTGAGAAATTCTACAGGAGTCACTCCGCTTCCTGTGCCAGTGAATTTAGCGGGTTGCTCTTCCCTTGACCTTATCACTGTGACATTACCCTGAGTATTAACAGTACGGTATGTATTCTGCATGTAGTTGTTTGACGGCGTGTTAGTTTCAGGATCCAGTCTATTTATAGCTGGTCTGAACGGGTTAGCATCGTAATTTAACGTCTGGCTTGGCGCTGTTGCATTAAACTGCCAAGGTCGTGTATCGGCATGTACACTTGACTGTACATTACTAGTCCAAAATTCCGGCGTTTCACGTGTATTTCCCATCGGCGGTTGCAAATCTACTCCCCTCGGAAGTGCTTCTAACCTGTCGAGCCTCTCCTCGATGACTTCTAATTCTTGTATATTCCTGTTGGCGTCTTTGCTCCCTAAATCATTTAGTTGCAACTCGATTCGTTCAACTTTACCTTTGAGATTTTGGTCCACCTCACGAATAGCTGATTTGAGGTTACGACTCAACTCGAGCCTATCAATAATCGTTATTTCCTCAATCTTTTTCTGCAATGTTGCAATTTCGCCCTCAACCTGAGATACGTTACTCTGGTTATGGTTGATATCATCCTTGACTCCATTTACATTGGCGTCGACTGTAGTTTTATGCTCCACGAATTCGCCTCTCAACATCATCAGGTCGACTTTGTGCTCCTCCCTGTGCACATCTACAGTATCACGTAAGCCTGTGACAGTTTCTTTTAGTTCCGCGATGTCTTTCCGGTTAGAATTAAGTTCCTCCCTAACCTCAAGCATGTTATCCACGATGGTCTTCACGTTGTTATTAACGGCGTTAGCTGCACCTCTCATTAATACCAGTCCTAGGTTCATGGTAGCCATATCCTTTTTTACGTTGTCCATAAAACCTTCTACGTGATTCAGCCTAGTCCCAAATTCTTCTATGGTGTGCTCGATATCAGCTTGGACGTCTAACTGTACTTTATTTATAGCGGTCTGAATTTGAGCCGTGTGCTCCTCGAGTCGGGTTTGCACATCCTGTCTTGCCCTATTCATTTCTTCCGTTAATGTGTCTACGCGCTGGCTTGCCTCCTGGTGGTGACGAATCAAGTCTATCCTTACCGCTGCCAAACCTGCCGTTAAGTCATTTTTCGCTTCTACCCTGTACGAGTCCATTTCGGCCCTGACCTTCGTTAGATCGGTCCTAACGTCTTTAACAGTACGGGTGTTTATCTCTAAATCTAAACGTACTTCATTAATTGATTGGGTATTTACCTCAAGGTTCTGCCTGACATTGTCAACAGACTGAGTGTTTATCTCGAGGTTCTGCCTGACCTGGTCCACATGACCATTTACATCACCTACTTCCTGTCTAACATTGTCAATAGCTTGTGAATTAACCTCTAAGGCTTGTGTATTCACACTCAAGTCACTAGTAAGTTGTTGGAGGTTAGCGTTGACACCTGCCAACATCTCAACGAACACTCTGCGAATCATATCCTCATCCATTTGACAAGAATTTATATTGAGAGAAACGAGGGATCAATCATGATGGAAACTTACAGCTATGATAGTAACGTGGTGGTATAAAGCTTGTTTCGACTTAATAAATATCACGAGTACAGCTGGAGTATGCAAACTAAGTGCTTCTACATTTACTAATACAACGGTGAGCAAATCAAAGTATTACATTTACTTAGGATGAGGCATCATCTAAGAAAAAACCTATCTTTCATTTATTCAATATAAAAACCTCACCCCATGGTCTTCTATCAAATATGAATGCCATGCGGTCTATTGATCTGCAGTACGACTTTCTAAGTTCGTCCCAGTCCTGTCAATTTACCATTATTCAAATATTAAGATCCTCCTAAATATCGGCATAAGAAAATATACAGGGCGCCATCTGATGATCACCATGTTGACATCTGGCTCCATGTATAGGGAGTCAATCAATGTGTTACCATGTCAACGTCTCTCCCCACGAATAGGGAACCAATTTTTGTGCGACCTATACGTCGGTTTCCACGTTAACACCGTGCACCATGTCAACTTCGCAGCCCCATTAGTTGGGCCGCCATTTTATGTGACCGTCAGCCGGGTGGCAACGGCACATATTTGTGAGTGACCTTCAGAAGTCCTCCGGTAAAGCTGTCGGGATAGCCAACAACCGCGATGACTCTCCTTACATCTCCCCCGTCGGACCTTTGAAAGTTTGCCGTGAGGATCAGGTGAACTTCCTAACAATAGGCCAATGCGGCACGAGGTTCTATAGTCCACGGGGAGCGTGGTACATGGTTGCGATGGTCAAAGACGGCCTAAGGAAAGGTTCACCTCAAAAACTAGACTGTGAAATTAAACATCCAGGCTTATGTAAAACACCGTGAAAATTTATTGTAGATTTCCACAAACCCCTATCCTAGTTCGGAGGGTTATATTCGGCTAATCCGCAAGCTAAAAGTTAATGATAATAAAAGTTCAAGTCCCTAACAATGAAGTTACATTAACCCTCGCGAAAGATCTAATACACAATAAGTAAGCAACAGCAACAACGCTGGGTAAATGGTACGACGCAAAATCTCTAATACAAGTTACATGATCAAGCTAATATGAAGTTACATTTAAGTGAAGGAGCAAAGCAAAGCTAAGTTATGGTGGTACCATTTCCACATTTACATTTAACTTTTCTAGCTAAGTCCTATCAGTTAACATTCAAAGTTACGGCGGTGACGTCCGTAATAGAAAAACAGTTACAATACAAAGCTAAGTGTACAGCCATTTAAAAACAATTAATCTAATCAACAATCATGTGCTAAATAGCACGCAATAAAGGTAACATGGGGAAAAAATTCAGTTTCATGACATCAATAATTATAGTACAACACAGTTTTTATTATAATGCCTTCCTGCCCCATGGTTAACTCTTTGTAAACCATTGTCATCTAGCTTGATAGTAATGTCGGTTATAGCGTAGTTAAAACCACGTCTGACAATCACATGGCCTGCGCTCCACACACTATGAACTAATGGTTCATGTGTGCGCCAGGTCACAACAAAAATGTCTACAGTCTTCGTCGTTTCCAATAAAGGAAATCCCTTCATTTGCACGGCCATGTCAGCAGGTTCAAATGTAAGAATGTCAAAGTTTAAATGGAAACAATATGTTAGTTAGATCTTGTTTAAAACAATTATGCGGATGATGTTTATTATGTCGGTTTATGTTCCTTCCGTAGGTTTATGGCGTATTCTGACAAAGGCCTGACAAGGAGTAGTCTTCTAAAGATCATTCTCCCGCAGCAAAACATCGACTCAATAGTCGGAAAACTCAACGAGCAAACTCGGCTCGGACTCGCAATAACACGAGTTATCAGCGGTAAATACCTCGCTTTCAACAACTCTCATAATAATGCCTCATAACAACAACAGATGCGCGACTTACAACAATGGCACGTCTTACTCACTCAAGGCACATAATATCATGGGTTACCTGCGGCAAAAACCTCGCATTTAATAACCAAATTGCCTTCATTATAATTTGCCTCTCTCAAGAGGATCGCCAACAATGCATAAAGAAACCTGACAACCCTGGACATGTCGAAATGATATTCCTCGCAGCAAAATATCTAACTAACAGTATGAAAATCCAAGAAAAACAAATGTACAATAATACAGTAAGAAACACTGGGTTTCATGAGCAATAGCTGCTTTGAAAGAAAGACATGAATGAAATCAACATTCTGTCCTATGTTATCGTAGTTCTGTCTCACTTTCAAGCATTTGTTTTCAAGGTTACTGGGTCAACAAACCAGTTTATTGGTGACAACTTCACAAATTGCAGTCCTTCAGTGACCACATTTTTCAACAGGCAAGGCCGGCTAGTTTTAACATTATATAATACCGTAATATTTGGCCTTGTCATTCTTAGCATATGCTTGGTTCAAAAACCTAATAGAATCCGTGTGCTAAACACGTTACAATTTAACTGTACAATAAAGTATCGCAGTCCTTCATTTCAAAGAATAGTAAATCACAGACATAACAGCATGTCTCACGAGCTTCTTTGCTCATCAAAGATATAACACTTATTAAGTTCTCAGTATAACATTAACACCTGTGTCCTCATGACAGAAACAAAGTAGTAACAAATTGATAAATATGGCACAGATCTGCAACTCTAGACCTGCATAATGATGCGATAGTGCACTTAGTTCGATGCTTGACATCTACACTTTCTCCAAAATAATCAATCTGTCAGTATTTGACTATAAATTGGCTTCTGAGCGCTTTCAAAAATGAAAATACAGCATATTTTTTATAAAACTGGAAACTACAGTTGGTTTCTTAACGATACGACCTATCTAACGAGGTCATAAGTCTCAACAGACTGGTTGCAAAGATTGCAGTTAAATAAAGTGACGATGACATCTGAATGAAACCACGGATAAATATCCTACACATGGCTGAGCAAAATAGCTGCAAATGATTACAGTCATGTTTGGCAGTGGGTCGGCTATAACGTGGTACGACGTCCATCAGGACGGCACCAGGGTTAACCAAAACTGGTCTACCCCACAGGGTGACTCACAATGACTGAAATAAACAACAATTATACTAATTACAACCCTACCTAGCAAATGGCTAACACATAAGTGCGGTTGATTCACAAAAAAAAACTACGATATCCAAATATACCACCGCGGACTATTACAAAAGAAAAGGTGCCCAAACTCACGACTTTTGGTAGCTCTCACATCGGCTCAGACATTCATCGACCAGGGTCGCGAAAAACTCTGCTTGGCTCTCCAGCATGGTCCTGTCCTCCACGGATTCACCAATCTGGACCTCCCAAGCAACCAGGGTTCGTTCGCCTCCGGATGATGGTCTCCCAAAAAGGTCTGGAATGTGCCTGGAAGTCGGCATCCACGTTCCTTCGTCTGCGTCCTCGGCATCCTGACGTTCCATCAAGCTGGTGGTCTCCATCACGACGTCTCCCTCATACCGGAATGGTATTAGCCCATAATCGTCTTCTTCACCATGGCGTGGAAAAGTTCAATGTCTTGCATGATGTCGAAAATGTCGAAATATCTCGTTCCTCTCGGCGTTTTGGCATGATTATTGTGGACGATGCAAATAATAATGTTCTCCACAGTATTTTGTAGTTTTTAGCCTATTGATCCTCAAGATTCAACACGATGCGATGCTTTGCTTGTTAGCACGTGCAATTGTATCACGTTTTATCAATCACGTGGCATCCGCGATAAAATTGATATTTTCAATTCAGAATTTCCGTAGCAATAATGTTGTGATCGTTGGCAGTAATAATCACGTCGTCTTGACACAATTATCAGACGATAACTATTATATTTTCGGCGTGGCACTTTGCCCTTCCACTTACACGTGGGAAAATATCTGGCGTATGGCACCAATTACAGTTTGTAGAAAATATTGCCTAATATGGCCTTTCGTAGAACAATAATATGTCCACAATGTGTGACAACGTTAGTATAGTTATTTTCAACACACGATGCAGTCGGATGCTCACTTGAGCACAAAAATATTTATAATGTCCACGTCGCGACGGACGGATACTCGAAACACGCCTGTCTGGCGTCAGATCTCCAGATGTAGTCGTCACTGACTTTCACTCGGAAGTAGGTCGCCAAAACGAAGTCATTGAGCGACTACTTTCATAGCTCCTTGCGTATCTGCAAGTGTTATACCTTACCAAAAACGTAATAATCATTCACCAAAATGATTCAATAATACAGAATGACGAATTAGAATATTCTGAGTCTTATGAAAGGATAAAAGTGATTAACAAGACCTTCAAAGTCAAAAATGCAATTGAGCGCTACTTCAAAGAGTATAGCATGAGCTCTCTGCTCCACGTGGTATTCTGGGTATGTTCAAAAGTACTACATCCCATAATAATTATTCCGTCACAAAAATATCACATGAACCATAGCTCAGCGGGTTCAATATCATTACTGTACATAAATTATCGACGATCTAAGTAATACTAATCGTTTGATAAGACCGAAGTCTTTATTCCTATGAACATTCTTTGTGTAGAGTGGAAAAACATTACGACATTGACAAACCTTTCTTATTATCTGTAAAGATAAGAGCTTTGTTCATTTAATATGTTAGAGGAAATACCTTTTGATAGAAGATTATTCAAATCTTTGGCTAGGAATTCAAAGCTAGTTTATCCCGGTCAGGATTGAATTCTATCTGACACTATAAATAACATGTGTGTTATTTTATTCTATTTGTGTAACATCAAATCATTTTGTGGACATGATATTACAACGATAAACATTTTAAAGATTGACAAGTGAGATGAAACAGGAGTATTATTTTATTACATGTATTTGCGACAGACGAGTTAACAGTTAATTATCTTGTTGTGGAGTAAACTTGAGGAGGTTAATCACGACTGTCTAATATCGTTCATTACAATTGGAAGTTTCGTTTTAAGAACTTAAGTATGTGTAATTGTAGTCCAGTAGTCATTTCCAATGATACTGCGGGTAATGCCAGTATTTGAGAGAAGTTCCTACATAAGATATGTTAATAACAATTAATACCTTTTTGGTTATTGTTTAACATAGTAGATGATAATTGTTTATGCCATATATACCGTTATATGAGGTTTTGTAGAGCTATGGAGTGCTCAGCTGAGGGAATTCCGAATTTTAAGGAAGTCAAAGTATTGTTGTTCTTTGATAAAAGGCATGTATCATGATAAGAGCCGTTGTATACAAGAAGTCCAGTTCTTGTGAATTAACGATTTAGCTGTGTTAACAGGAGGGTTTCAGCGGAAATACAACTTGAGAAAGATTGTCTACTCACGTCTATAATACTATTATTAAATTTTATTAAACCCGAATTTATGTAATTAAGTACAGTTCACCTTAGTCAGTCGACTGTACTATACCGATAATGTAATGAAACCTATATAAGACGATGTGTATGCAGTATATTAAAACTACAGAACGTTAAAGAAAGAGTGGTTATGTGAAAAACCAGTGTATATATTTAGTTAAGATTTTTATTGTAACCGAGAAGTTAGAATCTCGAACGTGTCGCGTTAGCAACACTAGATAATGGATGATATTATAAACATATTACATGTAAATAATTTTTTTGGAAATGATTTAATTAGTTAAATAATTTAGTAGGATTTATTAATCTATTGTTTTGGAACAGTGTGTGTTTACGAGCGGATGTTTTTGGTGTGAATGATTATTCATTGTTAAGAGAAGATGTGGAACCGTATTGGTCTAGAACAATAACGGAGTGCGAATGAAAGTGTGTATAAAAATTTTAGAATGATTGTTTAAGAAACAAAGTAGTTATATGAACAAGAGTTTAGTGCTTTTCAGTCGGTCAACACGAATGTACCCAAAAGAGATGGGTTATACCCTAATCCTGAAATAAATTACATGAGATTAATAAAACACTAGGATGACCAGTTTCGATCGTCAAGCGATCATCATCAGATCCATTACACTTAGGCTACAAAATCCATGTTTGAAATACAGGTGAAAATATTTACAATATGTACAATTATTTAGTTGCAGTATTGGTACTGCAACTGTCAGTGTATGCTAAATGCAGTATATATGTTAGGTGAAATGCTAAATGGTGATAGCTATCCGGAGATTGTACTTTAGAGAGATTATATGGTTGTAAACTATGGTTAAACTATAACATTTTAGGCTAACTAATTATCTGATTGTCTTCCGTACTACAGCTACTCGCAGTTTTCGTGCTCACTCGAACTCACTGTGCGGACGACTGCGGTGGTTATCTTAACGACTGGTTTTTCCTGCCTTCTCCCCCCCCCCTCTCTCTCGCCCCTACGTGCTGTGGGGAGTGATAGCGATGTGTTTATGTGAGGTGTTGCCAACCTAGATAAGATGTATGTTATTGAATCAATTATTAATCAATTGTTTTGGAACAGTGTGTGTTTATGAGCGGATGTTTTTGGTGTGAATGATTATTCATTGTTAAGAGAAGATGTGGAACCGTATTGATCTAGAACAATAACACAATTTAGCGACACAGCCAAGCTAGATAAAAAAGGGGGGAAATTAGGGGTTTTTAATAGGTAAATGTTATCTGGATCAGGTGTACGATGTACTTTTCTTCTACAATAAACCAAGGCCCATATTCGCGGCAGTATTAAAGGTGCCGGGACGTCCTCATAAGACCGTCAACGCTTAGTTCGAATGGGTTATGCTCCACGCGTGGCGAGGGCTAATCCACGGTCTTTAATAGTTGTAGACCCACCTCATTCAATAACATTCATCTTATCTAGGTTAGCAACACCTCACATAAACACATCGCTATCACTCCCCCACAGCACGTAGGGGCGAGAGAGGGGGGGGGGAGAAGGCAGGAAAAACCAGTCGTTAAGATAACCACCGCAGTCGTCCGCACAGTGAGTTCCAGTGAGCACGAAAACTGCGAGTAGCTGTAGTACGGATGACAATCAGATAAGTAGTTAGCCTAAAATTTTATAGTTTAACCATAGTTTACAACCATATAATCTCTCTAAAGTACAATCTCCGGATAGCTATCACCATTTAGCATTTCACCTAACATATATACTGCATTTAGCATACACTGACAGTTGCAGTACCAATACTGCAACTAAATAATTGTATATATTGTAATTATTTTCACCTGTATTTCAAACATGGATTTTGTAGCCTAAGTGTAATGGATCTGATGATGATCGCTTGACGATCGAAACTGGTCATCCTAGTGTTTTATTAATCTCATGTAATTTATTTCAGGATTAGGGTATAACCCATCTCTTTTGGGTACATTCGTGTTGACCGACTGAAAAGCACTAAACTCTTGTTTACTAAGGCAACACTGAAAATATGGCTTCAAACACCACAATAGTTATATGAACTTTTGTAAGAACTAAATGTTAATTTTTACGTGTTTTATAAATGCACACACGCAGCCTCTGTGGGCTAGCAAGCATGATTCACCGTTAGTAGTGGAAAGCGATGACATAATATTTAAGCAGGTGTAGACCAACTGCCTTCTATTTATTGTATAAACCAGTTTTGAGTACGGCGTGGTGCCGGTGTTTCATTCATGAAACAAAGCCACGGCACGTGCGTTCTACAACGCAGGTTTGTGAATGAAACAATGTGTATGGAATGCCATTCAGAGGCTTCATTAAACGTTTTTATTTCTACGCTGTGTAGGCCTAAAACAAGCCAAGTTTTATACTCATAATTTTTAATACAGCATTGTAATAAGATGTAGAGTTGAAAGGAGGTGTGAATGTTTGCGTGTATTTAATTTAAAGTTAATTGTTAAATTCATTTATTGTTATTTTGTTTATCTTTTTGTTAATAAATTTGTTCAGATTGTTTTCCATTGATGTAGGAGAGTGATTCATTTTAAATATAAGGAGCAGAGTATTGTGGGTGTAGTGTAGGCGAAGCTGAAGTCCCAGTCCCCGAGGTAAGTAAAGGTAAGTGCCCCGTGTAGTTGGTTGTTGATCCACGATATTCTTGTAACTGCTGTCTGTAAATCCCTAAAGACCATGTTGGAAGCGATTTCTAATGTTGTATTTGCCGGAGCAATTAGAAATAGGCAATCCAGCGGGGGCAATGGATATTCCAACGGGATCCTTTCCAGATTATCGGGTACAGTACCATCCCGGCATTTGCCCGAAGATAAAGTGGGAAACCACTGAAAACCACTTCGAGGATGGCTGAGGTGGGAATCAAGCCCTCACTACTCATTTGGACCACCCGAGGCTGAGTAGACCCCGTACCAGTCCTCAGACCACTTTTCAAGTTTCGTGGCAGAGCCAGGAATCAAACCGCGGACCTCCGGGGTGGGAGCTAATCTCTCTGACCACTACGCAACGCAGATGACTCACACTGTCATGTGAGAAAATGATGTGATGTCATGCATACAAATGCAGTTAAACGACGGGAACTGACGAGAAAAAAAAACGGACGTAGATTCGAACCGTAGCTCGATGGTATATGTGGGTTTGATAACCCAACAGTCTACTCAGTGAGCTGCGACGAATAGTACGGTATTGCGGGATGATACACATTTCTCTGTACATTCCGATGTGCGTCTGTACGTGACAGTGTTGTCAGCTCCTCGCTTTCATACTTGTGGTTTTAAACAGCACCCGATACGATTTTGCTATAGAAACTTTTGTCTTGCAATTGGATGAGGAATCGCATGCCGACCTCCAAGTGCGGCATTTTACGTTCTCCCTGTATAATTGGTGTCGGCATGTTTGTGGACGTCATTCCCACTCGGTGGCTCCTATCAATGTCATGCATTAATGTCTGTTGCATCTTGGAGCACACGGTCGTCCGTGTCCTCTGCATCATTCTCATTAATGCCAAGTAGCCTGACATTTAGCCTACGTCCGTACTGTTATATTTCGTCCATTCTGTCATTCATAGTCTGGTTCAGTTCGTCTAATTCACGTTTTCTCAATTCTAGTATATAATAATAATAATATCGTATGGCCTCCGGTGCCGGGTGCAAGCTTTGTAATTTGACACCCAAAGGGTAGCTTGCATTTTCAATTTCGTTGTTCCTTGAAGCACTATGTAAGTCAAGGAGGTTATGTATATCTAAGCTCCTTGAACACTATAGCGCTTTCTAGTAGAGAAATGAGGAACTTTGTGTTGGCGGAAACTCCCGAGATTAATTTTGCCATTATGAACACGGCCTACTGAATTCAAATGGGTTCTTTGACATGCCAACATCGTATGACATACATGTCGTAAATTTTGCCGCCTTTCAAAAATCACTTACCACGGCCAGGAGCGAACCTGCAAGCTTGGGGTTAGTAGACCGACACGTTAACCACTCACCCAATTCTAGTTTCCTCTCTAGATCGTGGCATAGTTCGTTATTGAACTTCACGGAGTGCTCCAGCTATTTGATGACACACTCCGTGATTTTGTACACAATATTGCTGGCAATTAAGTTGATGAACTCCATGGCTGCATGACTGCACCGCACCTTGCTGTTCTTCTTAGTCGAACCGGCCATTGCTTAGCTTGGCGTGTTTATCGGGGCGCACAAAGATAATGACCCTGTATTAAGCTTATCTGTGCTGTTGAAACCTGTCCCCAATTCACAATATAACTTATTTCTAATAAAGATGGCTATACACGTAACTGCAAGCTTGACAAGCATGCATGATCAATCTTTTTGTACTAACTTAACTTTCTTTGGCTTTTGCCAATTAATTGGGGTCGCCGGAGCCAACCATGCTCATTTTGGTTTTGGCCGGGGATTTAAGGCCGGATGCCTTTCCTGACGCCACGTGATTTTTCAGATGAAAATTCCACCCTACTGTCACCGAGATTCGAACACCGGCCGTTCGGGTGAAAGACGAGCAGCTAAGCCACTGCGCCATCACGCTCCCCCCAGTCTTTTTGAACAGTAATGCAAAATTTCCGTACGACACCACACGGTACAAGTATGCTTGAACAAGCGACAATTGGCACTTGCACTATGACGAGCTTGGACGATGCACTAGCTTTGGCTGCTGTTCACAAATGGAAAGGGCGAAAGAAGAGGCGTGATATGTGGAGCAAAGAGTGGTTATTCAAGAGAAATACCTATTCCCACGTTAACTTGCTGAGTGAATTGAAGATATATCCGCGTGATTGGCATAATTATATCAGAATGAATGAAGAAACTGATCTGAACCTTTTGTCACTCATAACGCCTTTAATTAAAAAGAAGATTACGATGACGGGTGGATATGTTTATGCTTACATTCCATGTCTGCGGGAAGTCAAGGCTTTCCTAGCGCGAGGCACAGTGTTGCCAACTCTACACCGTAAACGCTGGGAGCAAGCAGTGATACTGGACAGAACTGTATGCAACTCTGCTACACTGGACACTTGACACCTGCGTGACCTGCGAGCTGGCCGACAGGGCGGGACTGGAGTTCACGTGGAGTGATAGAGGAAGTATGGTATTGGTTAAGAACCGTCACCTATTGGTCAGTAGCGAACAATGGTTTTTGACGGTTTACCTTCTTCAGATCACTAGACATGGTCGAAATGATGTCACCACCTGTAGAGTTCACTCACGAATGACGTTTGCTTGCACAAGCTGGCACATCCGTGGTTACACACGCTCCGTTTCACTTGGGCAAACGCGGCTTGCACAAGCTTGCATGATTTCAATTCAATCCATCGCAAGCTGATTGTACAATTAAGATGCTTGCGCAGAATTATCCTACAGACGCTAAAGCCTGTTTACACACCAAGATTGATCATGCATGCTTGTCAAGCTTGCAGTAACGTGTCTAACCACTAACACAAGTAGCGCGTGCAATCCTGCTTGCGTGCACTCTGTCATCACTGTGTCCCCCTGCTCGTTTGGTAAGACTCCAACTGATATCGTCAACAAATGCTGGGTCAGCGTTAGTCTTACCTTGAAAGGTATATCACATAAACCTCACCTTAACATGTCGTAATGTGCTGTGGGACCATGGGAATCATGAGTCAGTGTCATCTGAGAGGAAAGGAAGTGACTGCTGATTGTGCAATAGTCTTACTTCCCTGGACAGATTTTAGTACTCATTCCTTCATAAATATTATTACTGGTACCTGAAAATGTTGGTAACTAAATTTTGTTCTGTAGAGCTTCTAAGTTAAATTAAACTGATCGCTTTAAATAAAAGAGCTATAAACGATCAAGGGTTTCTTTTCTTCTGTGAGATTATTTCAATAATGTGTTGCCTTGTTTTATTGTTGAGGTGTCTTCCACTTAAATACGGAATTTCATGACATTCACTCGCCAATAGTTTGACGCAACTCCATAACAAACAGAAATAAACTTCAGGTGTATTTGGTCATTGTGAACATCGCGCGGAATGAATACAAAGATAGGCCTATAGCATAAAAGACTGAATGTTCAGACACAAAGATTACTTTATTTGTATTGATAGATGGGAAGAATATCGAAATCAGTTGCCACATAGTCATTACAGATCCTAAAATATAAAAGATGCCTTAATATATGCAGATTATCAGACATTGCACAGGATAACGACAAACCCATGTGCTAGAGGACCATGATGTTATAGATTTTTAATGCACCAACAACACATGAGTTAATGAATCTGGAAGCATGTCAAATAACATAGGAGAACACAGTTCAAAACAATTAACAAGACACATATATGAACGTTTGCTACATCTATATATATAAAGCACAAAGTTTGTCTGTCTGTTTGTCTGTTATGTATACAAATTTACACCGTTTCACCGATCTGAACCAAAATTTGTATACTTACCCTTTGGAACACTGCGGGTAACCCTGTCAACTTTAAATTTCGGACAGACCACCCCATTCCCTGCATTTAGGCCCTTTTGCACAAATCTACACCGTTTCACCGATCTCAACCCAAATTTATACACTTACTCTTTGGAACCCTGCGGGTAACCCTGTCAATTTTAAATTTCGGACAGACCACTCCATTCCCTGCATTTAGGCCCTTTTGCACAAATCTACACCGTTTCACCGATCTGAACCAAAATGTGTATACATACCCTTTGGAAACCTGCGAGTAACACTGCCCACTTAAAATTTCGGACAGACCGCCCCATTCCCTGCATTTAGGCCCTTTGGTCCAAATCCACACCGTTTCACCGATCAGAACCAAAATTCGTATTCTTACCCTTTGGTACCCTGTGAGTAACACTATCTGCTTGAAATTGCGGACAGACCACCCCATTCCCAGCATTTAGGCCCTTTGGCCCAAATCTACACCGTTTCACCGATCTCAACCAAAATGTGTATACTGAACCCGAGGGTCTTATGCTGACTGATATCGAACGTGGATCTCAGAGATTGTGATCTCAGTATAAAGGTTCCACCAGGGAACGAACCCGAGATCTGTTGAGGGAGTTTCATGGTAAAAACCCCTAGAGAAAAGTGTATATTTAATCACTGGTGTGATTCCAGTTGATCATGACATTATTTATTAAAATAATGCAGGAAATTGAACGAAATACAGTATTATTAGACTACTTGAAGTAGGCTATACTGGACTTGGAGCACGGAAAGTGCAGAGTTTGACGTTTAACTAATTGGCCCAGAATTGTGGGAGGTGCAGCATGGAGCCACGTCCATCTTGCTGACCTCGTTATGTCGTCTGGAGGAGGTTGGGGGCCTGAATAATGACCCAGTTTTTCCCCGACTGAGAATGGATGTAAGAAGGGGGTGGGAAGATCCCAAGGAAAATCATTGATTACTCATGATGGGAGTAACACAATGATATGAGAGTGGCACACAGAGGAATCTTTAGCCAGGAGGCTAATTTTAGAGCCTTTAATCTGCGAAATTGACGCATATTTAATGAAGTGCGGAGGAACAGGGACAATGGTTGTTCACGGTTTGGTTTTAACAAGGTTGCCAGGGATTCCCAGGGAGATAGCGTCCCCACGCTATGGAGAAAGGAATTAATATTAATTAATTGGCCGAGCGATTCTTCAGCACGCAGACAGTTCTGGGATCAGTGAAGGAAAAGGAACCCGATGAGCATGGTTTCGAGACCAGAATCGTGCTGGGAGAGGAGCCGAGAGAACGCGGGAAAATTTAGCTCTACTTTTCGTGGGAATCCAATATAAGGGAGTCGACCCCTGGCAGAGTCTCAGTCTTTCTCAGTCTTCACGCAGTAGCACGTCAGTCTTTACTCAGTCTTTACTCAGTCCTTACGCAGTCTTCACTCAGTTAGAACACAGTCATCACGCCAGGCGCACGCCAGTGTTGCAGCCAGTCTTAACGCAGTTTACACAGTTGGACATAGTTTGTCACCGAGAGTCGCAAACAGTCGTCGCTACACAGTTTTTGTAAACAGTGCGAACAATGTGTGTTCACTTAGGAAGCAACGTGTGAGATAAGTTACAGAACTATTGTAAATAATAATCTATGTAAAGTTATGCACAGTGTTAAGCGCAATGTATAAACTATTGACGGATCGTACATGTCTAATTACGATGGAATGCGCTAAAAGAAACATTACGAAGCAGTTGGTAATGTCTTTGAATACCAAATAATAACGCTCAGGACGGAAGTTAGCATAGTTATGCGAATCAGGAAGCTTACCGTAGGAGCATGGATAAACTGTTGGTGAATTCCGAGGGCAAGCGAACCAGACTTTCAATCAGGAGTTGGTAGGAGAACGGGAGATGCCGTCGACACCTGCATTTGGATATCTTTGCTAGGGAATGTCAACCAAGGAAAAGTGTACGGAGTGACGTGTGTTATGTAAATTATATGTGAAATGTCTTTTAAATTAATAGTTTAATAAGTGTTTTAAAGTGTCATGTGTGTTGGAAGCAATAGCTTCTTTATATAAATGCAAAGTGTCGTGTGGTTAACGAAAAATACGTGTCAGAAAATGTGTGTATTCGAGATGAAAATGTCGCACTAGAATCTGCATATGGCAGGCGACCAGGAAGGATATGAGTGGTTGGAACCACCGTGACGAGCCTTAAGATATGTGAGTACCCCACAAATTATGTTTAAGTAGAGATATAGGTCACTGCATGTAGTGTGATTTCAGAATTATAAAGATGCCAGTAAGAATCAGAGTAGGAGATAGACTCTCCAAGTTTACTCATTATTGTGTTGATTTTAATAGATTTGAGATGTTATTTTGCATCAGTGAGTGGATTACCGTTACCACTATTATTTTAAAATGGCAAATCAGTTATGTAAACGTGATGAACGAACATGGTTGTTCGATTTGTAAGATGAGTTGTGTCGGATTTTGGTAAATTTATGTCAGTGAGAATAATAATAATAATAATAATAATAATAATAATAATAATAATAATAATAATAATGTATAAAAGGTATGAATGAACGCATCAGGCAAAATGTTGTAAACAAGAAATATTTACGCTAAAGGGCGAGACTTATCGATCTAAGCAGTACGATTATACAGTAAGATTACGTTACGGGATTAAGAAAAGAGTTTGATATCAGTATATTGTATTAATGGGAATATAATTATGCCAGGAAATGGAAGAGCTTTTAGTGAATTGAATTTGCAGCTTATGTGAAAAGCTTATAGAGTAATTGATAGATTTCTCTTGGTAATTATAGGATGTAGATCATAGCATTAGGAGGGACCAGGGTATCTATTCTTCGTATGAAATCTCGTATGCCGTGGGCGTAATGAGAGATGTGCTTTATGCCAGAGCGTATATAGTGATATTGACCCTAGCTCTGATGATGGATATTTGGAATGTTCCGGGTTCGAATCCCGTGATAGGTGGGAGGAAAACGATGGACACCTCTGCACTATCTGATTCCCCGAGAACTATTTGTTGAGTGATTCGGCTCGTTGAAGCGAATCCCAGACGGCAGCATGGGCTGGCCGCAATATTTATTAAAGATACCGGTTACCTAATGGACTAATGTGTTATGAATCTCGTGCCTTTATGTTGAAATGGGCCTATTTTGGAGCCAATTATTATATCCTCAGTGTAGGAGTATATGTGAAAGCTCATCCAGAACCTATTTGCATAATACTCAGTTTAAATCCATTGAGATATGTGTGTCGCTGGGACCACAGTGTTTGTCTTGTAAAATCTTTTACTGCTTGGGGAGAAAGCCTTCAGACAGGGAAGCGAGGGGGAGGTAATGTAGGACCTCACTCCACTTCTATTGTGCACCGGCCGCTCGGGAAGAGGGTCTAGAGGTCAAGTGAACCGTGAAAACAAGTTTTAAAGGAACAGATTTTAGACCCTGTTAATGACATGAAATGAAATATTGTTATGTTGAGTAATAAAGTCATGTGGTTTAAGAACACATTGATAATTATAGATCACCCTGATGGTTCATAATTTTAGCTATCTAACGAATGGTTAGACGTTGCATTTGTACTGTCACTGACATCTTTTTCTGAAGTGGGTTACCAGATGCCACAGGCTACTCGCGCAAAGGTAGTTTAATAGTACCGTCCGACACAGCGTTAATTAATGTTTTTAATATGAAATCACACACGGCATGCAGTGGAACTATATAAATAGAGGAAGTGTAGGGGTAGCTTAAATAATTATGGAGTTGTACGTAGACTGCTGTGCAACACCAGAATAGGCTAATGCATGTAAAGCATTTGGTGGGAAGAGAAAGATCAAAACACACACATGATACACATTATTGTCAAATTAAGACAAGGTTCAAGGAATAATTAATCTTGTAGAATTAATGAAGTCACATTGGATGACAGAAGAATTAAAGTACAGTTTGTTTCTGAAGTTGTATGTGCATCAGCGCACTAGAGTACTTTGTAAAGTTCACATAAGGGTAAAGGTTTGTGTTATAATATGATTTTATTATGATAATATTAGGTTCATATTTGTGGATTGTGGAAATAATTTTTGTTTGTTTGTTTTTGTGGTTGTGGGATTTGTTTTGTTTGTGTGAAGCCATGAAGTTTATTACAGAATTAAAGTTTTAGAATAGAGTTGTGCCTTATCATTGTAGAGTTGATACCTTTTAGCCTCAAATCCAAAGTATGCAACTGCTACAGTGGGAGAACGGTACACGCTCGAGCCCTGATGCTAGCTGGAGGCAGAAGCATATTTTCCATCGAGATTACTCACATGGGTACAATACTTACCCTTTGGAACCCTGCGAGTAACACTGTCTGCTTGAAATTGCGGACTGACCACTCCATTCCCTGCATTTAGGCCCTTTGGCACAAATCTACACCGTTTCACCGATCTGTACCAAAATTTGTATACTTACCCTTTGGAATCCTGCGAGTAACACTGTCTGCTTGAAATTGCGGACAGACCACTCCATTCCCTGCATTTAGGCCCTTTGGCACAAATCTACACCGTTTCACCGATCTGAACTAACATTTGTATACATACCCTTTGGAACCCTGCGAGTAACACTGTCCACTTAAAATTTCGGGCAGCTCACCCCACTCCCTGCATTTAGGCCCTTTGGCACAAATCTACACCGTTTCACCGATCTGAACCAAAATTTGTATACTTACCCTTCGGAACCCTGCGGGTAACCCTGTCTACTTGAAATTTCGGACAGACCACCCCATTCCCTGCATTTAGGCCCTTTTGCACAAATCTATCTACCTAACTCGCTAGCCATGAGCCCTTGAGGGTGTACCATAAGTGGTGGGGCTACACACACACCCTGCCTCTTTGAGGGCCTTGAGCAGAAGACAGGAGATATTATGAAAAGGAAAAGTAGACAGACCCCTCGAAGAATGATGGCATCAGGAAAGATAAGACAACGGCCAATTAAGTCGGGAAATTGAAAGACTCCCTAGCCCTCGGATACCCTAATACAGTCGGGGTCGGAAGAGAACAAGAGTTGACCAAGAGAGGCTGACAGGAAAGAGAACTGAAAGGAGCCCGGCACCAGGAAGTAGAAGCGATGCCAGACTCAGCGGGGGTCCCGTGGTCGCTAACCCACGTCCCACAAGTTGTGAGACCTTGGGGGAGGGGTGCGGTTGTGAGAATAGCTTGCTGATTCATCGCGAAGTGACAAGAGAGGACTTTTCAGAGCCCGCCGTGTTATCTGCTGTCTATGCTGATGCCAGTACAGGGCCGTTGCTCAAGCCACTGTGGTGTTGCGAACGAGTGAGTGATTCCCTGGCCAATATAAATAGGACGTGAAACCCCAAACGTGTGTCATCATATTTCGTCATCATCTGCGATCATCTCAGGTTCGTGCAGCTTGGACCCATATTCTTTGCCGAGCAGTACGTCATAAGCTCTTTCACTAAACGCTTCGAGTACAGGCCTAAGCCAGAAAATATGGTTGAGACTTTGGAAGACATCGAGGCTAGACATCTGAATTACCTATATCAGTTTTAAAATTACACCATGTTCGTTTAGTAGTCATTTTTCCAACCTTATTATTATCATCATAAGTGCAAATGACCTCGATGATACCCGCATCATACCACTATCACCGCCGCATAAAGTCTTTCTCGGCTGTGATTTTTAAAATATTTATTTTTATTACAGTACATTGTGTACATTATAAGTTGAAGTGTCAATTCAATACCGGTAGTAGTTTCCCTTATCATCCTCATCATAAGGGCAAATGACCTAGATGGTACGCCCAATACTCCATTAATCACCACACACAATAAATCTTCTTCGCCTGTGAATTTTGAAATATGTATTTCTATTACAGGCCGGACGTTTGTTTTAGACGAGTGAAAAATCTTAATGGAAGCCTGGAGGCGAGTTACTGCAGTACCTGTGTTGTTATCAGCTGCCTCAAGCAGTCCGATGATTGACGAAGCTGTTTCACACTACTCTCGAAGTACAGTCATTGGCAAATATAATGACGTTCTGTTCGTAACTACGTAACGTGTACTTCCGTATCACACAATACTTCGACGTGGACTGTACTGTCTGCTCAAGTCTGGAATTCTATTACATCAGATCGGTGATGACAAGTGTGAAGTGATAGGGTGAGAGAGTGAGTGTGTGTAGGCTCACCCGCAGGGTTCAAGGTCAAGGGCAATCGTCTAAAACAAACGTCCGGCCTGTACGGTAGTTTGTAAGTTTGACGTGTCAATTCAACAGTAGTTTTCATTATCATCCTTATCAAAAGGGCAAATGTCCTAGATATTACGCCCTCATTGTCTTTGGGGGCAAATGACCTAAATTTAAGTCCATTATATTTCTAAGGAGACCTTAAGACATTATCATCATTCAACCGGGCGAAGCCGGGTACTACTGCTACTACTGCATAAAGTACAGTATTTGACAGCTATCAATGCTGCTAGTTATAGGAGTTTGTACAAAGTACTCCACTCGTCATCATTGATTCTTATTCATGCTTACTACACAAGGGAAGATAACCTCGCTGTTCCTCCCTTTAAAACAAGAATCATCGGCATACAACACAAACTAAAATTTCCAAACAGAGTTTGAAAGAAGGTGGGGTAAGTCCGTTGTTTGAATTTAGTTGCAAAACTTTAGTTTCGAGTACGTCTTCCAGATGCGTTTATCACAACTACCAACTTACACACGAAGCCCGACACAAAAATACACTAGTCTTTTGTCCATGTTGCCAATACTGTTATATTTCTTAAAATCAGAATTAAATTCATGGCAAGGGAGCCGTGATAGTGCAGTGTTCAAGGTGCTGCCTCTGACCAGATGGCAGAGATTCCATGGCTCATGGTCACGTAAAATTAAAAGCTTCCTTCCTTTTAAACTCGTGCAAGATTAGGAAATAGACCCCTGGCCTACGAGTTGGTAGCTAATTACACTAACCACTATACATATGTACTTGGATGAATAGTTGTTGATCAATATTCGAAATGGATGAAAACTAGCCACGACTGGAAAAAGAAAATCATGCTATCTACAGAAGGTATACGGTACAACAGAAGGTATACGGTACAACGCAAATAGCATATTGACTCGAGAAGTTGCCAGCTCGAACTACGTCACGGCGTAAGGATCAATTCGACGGCTAATCGGAGAGCAGGACGTGTATCTTCCCTCGTAAATGTGGGCTAATTTCATCTAGCACGTTTCATAAAAAAGTTATGGCGCAACGCAAAGCCAAAGTTAATGCTCAGAAGGAGAAGTTTAAGCAATATGGTAAGATTACGTTAATTTTCATATTTTCCTTGCCATCAGCCCTTTGTTCTTGAGTATGTTTGGCTATAATTTGCCTGATAACTTGTGTTAATGAACTGGCTATAATAGAGTGTGTGTATATGCAATTGTAGCGATTATTTGAAAGGAGGCGACCGTGGCCTCAAGTTAAGAATCATCCCGACATTTGCCAGCAATGGAAGCCATGGTAAAACACTTCTAGGATGGCTGAGATGGGAATCGAACCCACCTCTTCTCAGTTATGTCAATACGGATGAAACTGTTACCAATTTAAAATGGATAACGTATACGCATTTTATGTCTCACGAATCTAGCTCCAACCCTCAGACCATCCCCCCATGGGCTCACAACTATTGGGACGTATTTTGGCGATCACCGGATCCCAGCTGAGTCCATCATTTCTTCCTCTTACTTGTGCCGGCCGGCCTCATCACTGTCATATTTCCTGTTGACCTCACTTGGTCAACTCTTGTCCTCTTACGACCCCGACGGTATTAGGTTATCCGGGGCCTTGGGAGTCTTTCATTTTCCCGCCTTTATTGGCCTTTGTCTCCTCCTTCCTGGGGATCTAGACTTCTTCTTTTCTCTCCGTGTTATCTTCTGCCTTCTGCCAAAGGCTCTGAAGGAGGCAGAGTGTATTACGCACCGCCACTTATGGTGCACCCTGCACAATGCTACACCCTCAATGGCCCACGGCTGGTGAGTTCTGCAGTTGGTGATTTGTAGGGATTCATGAGCTGGGTCCGTTTTCTCACTTCTTCCATTGACTTTGGAGCGTGCTCTTTCCTCTTTACCTTTCTTCATCAGATATTCGTATTATATTACATTGCAGCCAATGGCCATAGCGGGGTTTTTAATTGAACGCCTGAAGGCTCCCCATCAAGTTCAATTTCATGTAGTTCCAACTTTGTCTACCAGAAATACCAGTGTCACTGGCACCTAGCGGCGAACGTTGGAACTTGATACAGCGTTTCTAACCAAATAACATACATTTTTTTCATGCCATAAATCTATGACATGGGCCCGCTGGCTTTACTTCCCCTCCGAAGGAAGGCATACTGAAGGATTTTAAAGCTCTTAAAAATCCGACAACTTCGGCCGGGTTTGATGCCGCGATTTTGGGCATTGCAATTCAGCATGCCGAAGCCGTTTCTTCATCAGATATGACGCATTATTTTCGTTGATTAATTTTTAGTGTTTAATGTTCGTTTTAATGTAATTTAACTTTTAATTTTATTTATTTGAAGAGGTTTGATCAGTTTTCTTATTTAATTCGGAGTGTGCATTAAGCAATTTGTTATTCATGTGAGACATTCCTATGGCTTCTACATCTCGTACTGGTATGTCAGTGTGTGATCCTAGGATCAGAGACTTTATGAACGTTGGTTTAGAGAAGAAGTGAAAGGAAATAGTAAATCAATACTGCATTATTTAGAAGTTTTTGATCATTAACTATATTGCTTTAATCGTTGTTTGCATTCTAAAAAGTGCACATTATCACAATATATTTTCTTTAAAAAGTCGAAATAATAGGTATTTGTGATCAGGTTTTTGTAGTATCTTTTCCAACCCCACACCACCTTTTATGATCCAAAATCTTCACAGCACTGGTTCAGGGTTAAAACCCCAGTAGGTTTTGATAATTTGTCTAATTTCATTTCGGTTCAGAATTTAATTCTTGAGAATACCGATTAATGTAAGATATTCTTGGAGTCATCCCGATATTTTGCCTTTGGTTTCACGAAATTCCAAACTTTCTTTATCAGTCGATCATCGGACATTCTGAAGATGTGACCATAGAATAACAACCTTTCCTTTTTTATTGTTGTCGTGACTGGTTCTATCTTTCTGTACAACACTTCATTTGATTTGAAACGTAGACCTATATGTCCTTCAACCCATCTGTTGCCTTATTTTTTTCCTCAATACCCTGCGTTCTCTTTTGAATAACTGGTCGACTAGTCCCCGTCTGTTCATAGTCAAAGTCTCCGAAGCATATGAAATAAGATACTTGAGATCCCTCTGCTTAGAGACAGCAATGGCTCTTTTCAGGAATAAAATCATGCCTATTCTAATATATGGCATTGAAGTCATTTAGCAATACCTAACAGAAAGGAACCTTTCCTCACTAGAAAGTGTGAAGGAATTATTCATAAAAACAACAATCGGAGTGTCAAAATATTAACAAGTCACGGTTCGTCTACCTCCTGGCACGAGAATTATTTTTTATTGAAGACCTTAGAAACTATTCACCTCTACCACACACCAGAGCATTGGAAAAGCTACTAACATCATTGAAGAAAAAGCGAGAAGACATACCTCAAGAATTGTATGGAACCGGAGCCATGATCGACAGGACGTGGGCAACAGCCAACTTTGAATTGAGGCATGTTCACACGTCTGGCGGTTCATGGTGTTCACCACCTCATTTGTGTTAACAAACCTTCAGTGACGTGTGTACGCCAACTATGTGGACAGGCATGTGATCGCTACGTGCTCTGTACAAAAAGAAAACAATCAAGGCCAGAGCCCAATTGTAGTGCACGTGTCTATTCTTTTGATTTTCGATGGCTTTGTGGTGTTTGAAGCCATATTTTCAGTGTTGCCTTAGTAAACAAGAGTTTAGTGCTTTTCAGTCGGTCAACACGAATGTACCCAAAAGAGATGGGTTATACCCTAATCCTGAAATAAATTACATGAGATTAATAAAACACTAGGATGACCAGTTTCGATCGTCAAGCGATCATCATCAGATCCATTACACTTAGGCTACAAAATCTATGTTTGAAATACAGGTGAAAATATTTACAATATGTACAATTATTTAGTTGCAGTATTGGTACTACAACTGTCAGTGTATGCTAAATGCAGTATATATGTTAGGTGAAATGCTAAATGGTGATAGCTATCCGGAGATTGTACTTTAGAGAGATTATATGGTTGTAAACTATGGTTAAACTATAAAATTTTAGGCTAACTACTTATCTGATTGTCTTCCGTACTACAGCTACTCGCAGTTTTCGTGCTCACTGGAACTCACTGTGCGGTCGACTGCGGTGGTTATCTTAACGACTGGTTTTTCCCTGCCTTCTCCCCCCTGCCCCTACGTGCTGTGGGGAGTGATAGCGATGTGTTTATGTGAGGTGTTGCCAACCTAGATAAGATGTATGTTATTGAATGAGGTGGGTCTACAACTATTAAAGACCGTGGATTAGCCCTCGCCACGCGTGGAGCATAACCCATTCGAACTAAGCGTTGACGGTCTTATGAGGACGTCCCGGCACCTTTAATACTGCCGCGAATATGGGCCTTGGTTTATTGTAGAAGAAAAGTACATCGTACACCTGATCCAGATAACATTTACCTATTAAAAACCCCTAATTTCCCCCCTTTTTTATCTAGCTTGGCTGTGTCGCTAAATTGTGTTTTGTTTCCGACAGGGTGTGTTTTTTTAGCATTTCACCTAACATATATACTGCATTTAGCATACACTGACAGTTGCAGTACCAATACTGCAACTAAATAATTGTACATATTGTAAATATTTTCACCTGTATTTCAAACATAGATTTTGTAGCCTAAGTGTAATTGATCTGATGATGATCGCTTGACGATCGAAACTGGTCATCCTAGTGTTTTATTAATCTCATGTAATTTATTTCAGGATTAGGGTATAACCCATCTCTTTTGGGTACATTCGTGTTGACCGACTGAAAAGCACTAAACTCTTGTTTTCGATGGCTATTTGGCTGCAATAAAATTATTATTATTAATATAGTGGTTTTTCGTCAGGTGATACGCTCGGTCTAATTTCGAGATCCTTAGATTAATTACTTCCTGTTCTATGCAATTTTTCCTTATTACTTTTAAAACTTAGTTCTATGTTAGTGGTTTGTTTTAAATGAAATTGGGGCAGATACCCTCGCTGTTGGAGCCTCCATGGCTTAGGCGGTAGGATGCCAGCCCCTCACCGCTGGGTCCGTGGTTCAAATCCCGGTCACTCCATGTGAGATTTGTGCTGGACAAAGCAGAGGCAGACAGGTTTTTCTCCGGGTACTCCGGTTTTCCCAATCACAAATTTCATTCCAGCAACACTATCCACTGTCATTTCATATCATCTGTCATTCATTTAGTCGTTGCCCCAGGGGAGTGCGACAGACTTCAGCAGCCGGCACAGTTCATATCTTCGCCGCTAGATGGGGCCTCATTCATTCCATTCCCTGACCCGGTCGGTCGACTGGAAACAGGCTGTGGATTGTTTACCCTCACTGTTCCACCCCTTAGAACAACAATGAAAATGAAAATCCACAGCCTGCTTCCAGTCTCCGACCGGGTCAGGAATGGAATGAATGAAGCCCCCATCTAGCGGCGAGGATATGAACTGTGCCGGCTGCCGAGGCCTGACGCACTCCTCTGGGGCAATGATTAAATGAATGACAGATGAAATGAAATGATAGTGGAGAGTGTTGCTGGAATGAAATTGTGACAGGGAAAACCGGAGTACCCGGAGAAAAACCTGTCTGCCTCCGTTTTGTCCAGCACAGATCTCACATGGAGTAACCGGGATTTGATCCACGGACCCAGCGGTGAGAGGCCGGCGTGCTGCCGCCTAAGCCACGGAGGCTTCCTAGAACAACAATAATTAACTTAAATGAAATTATTCATTTTAAAATTTTCACGCACACACAAACCATCATAGGCCAATAACCTAGATGCCAGGTCTTTTAAACAGCCATTATCATAATTAATGCAAAGTAACTGTATCTGAAAGTCAGCAATTCTTCTAGGTTTGGGCCGTGTCTTGTATGGTGTTTCGCCTAGGGCACCAAGCTGGCTCATCAGAGGGCTCTTGGTGTCCTAGGTGAAACCCCTTACAAGACACGGCACAAACCTAGAAGAATTGCTGAGTTTTAATTCACTGGCCGTGAAAGCTAATATAGAGTCGCAGGTGCGCTTTATATAAAGGGAGGTAGCGCGCAGTTTGCTACTCCTGTTCGGGGGGTCCGGGCGGGGACACCGAGAGCCCGCTAATGAGCCAGATTGGTGTCCTAGGCGAAACCCCATACAAGACACGGCACAAACCTACAGAGATTGCTGAGTTTTAATTCACTGGCCGTGAAAGCCAATATATCATCTTTTTGTTACTGAAAGTCTTGTTTTATTAAATACGTAAACATTAACCAATATGACAATGGTAATAATTAATATCCGTGTGGACTGATAGCACCATGTAATTCAAAACTGCCTTGCCAAACACTATAGAATGTACCTTAATTACTGCTTATACGTACATGTTGCAGTGTTCAACGACACCCTCGTCAGCGTAGATTGAAAAGTAAAATAATCTTAAACTAAGTTTACAAAGACAAAATGGATATCCTTAAAAAACACTATTAGAAATTTAAATAACAAGAAAGTTCACAAAAAGAATTACAATACATAGAATGCAAATATATTTGCCAATGATAGCACAAATGTTTGTAGATGTCCGTGCTGATAGATGAATTCAAAGTTTAAATTATACGCCAATCAGTACTTACACACTTTGAATTAGAAAACATATGAATAAATAAGAATAGAATAAATATAATAGTACATTATGCAACGAGCCTATAATGGCAATAATTAAGTGTCTTAATTACCATTATAGGCGAGTTGCATACGACTGTTTATGTTCGACGATAATTATTATAACTATTTTATGTTCGAAAATAAATATTCATAAGTATCTGTCGAGATTTCGCCAGTTTTATGTACTGTACTGAACAGAGTGCATGGGACGCAGAGAATGCCTTGTACTTGACTATGGCCTCCTCGATTATCCCACTATGACACTAGGCAACACAGTGAAATTTAAATTAGAATGCCTTGTATCTCAGCGCAGGTGGGATGCTATCCTTATCTAATTGCTCTAACAACTGTTTCTTGAGCTGTAATTGGTGGGAGAAACTGTTTCATAATGAAAAATAGTGTTATAATGACCATCATTATGATACAGTTTTCTGACATATAATAGTCAGGGTCGAACACAAATGTACCTTAAAAGACTGCTTGTAAATCTATAATATTATATTATTTAAATAACTCATGATGGTTCCGTATTGATGTGCTTAAATAGTTTTTAATAAGAATTATATAACCGCCTGAATCAATACGTTAATGAAAATAATTATTAATAAAGTTGTTCTTGGTACATGTTTCGGGGATTACTTAACATATTTTATCCCCTTTATCAGCCAATTGTAGAGCATTAACATAATGAAATTATGATAAAGCGTAGCACTGAAATATAAATGGTTAGTTAACCTAATATGGTGCACCATAATGAAGATGTATTTGCAGGCCGAATACTATCACCGTCACAAACTACTTCATTTTGATCTATACCTTAATTTTTGTACTACCTATATATATATATATATATATATAATGCTTTACAATTGGCTGATGATAGGGATAAACATTTGTTCCTTGAAACATGTACCAAGAACAACTTGATTAATAATTATTTTCATTAAAGTATTGATTCTGGCGGTTATGTAATTCTTATTAAAAGCAATCTCTAATATGGTTCGATTATAGTGAATCGGACGACGCTGCTATATTATGTAGCTTCCAGTTATATCACAATCCTTCAGTATGGTTTAATATTATAGTTATACGTACGTAATGTGACTATAAATCAACCTTAATGGAAAGTCCCTATCACATTGATGTGGCATAATCTTGAAACATTTTTCAGAAGAAACATACTTGTCAGTTACGATGTAGTTAACAGATTGGTGAAAGACGTAACATTTTGATGGTATAATATTACCATATCTAACCTTGAAATAAACCAGAAGATTCTTACTAATTGGAGCGTTCTGTTGAAATTAGCTGCCCAATTTGATAATGCAGTGCATAATCTTAACCCAACTGACCATGTATTTTATATGTATAAGTTGTATGAAACAATTTGGATATTAATAATAATAATGATATCGTATGGCCTCGGTGGCCGGGTGCAAGCTTTGTAATTTGACACCCAGAGGGTAGCTTGCATGTCGAATTTCGTTGCTCCTTGAATCACTATGAAAGTCAAGGCGGTTAGAAATCCAAGCTCCTTGTACACTATAGCGCTTTCTAGTAGAGAAATGAGGAACTTTGTGATGGCGGAAACTCCCGAGATTAATTTTGCCACTATGAACACGGCCTACTGAATTCAAATGGATTATTTGACATGCCAACATCGTATGACATGCGTGTCGTACTTTTGCCGCCTTTCAAAAATCACTTACCACGGTCAAGAGCGAACCTGCAATCTGGGGGTTAGTAGACCGACACGCTATCCACTCACCCACCGTGGCAAGCTAATTTGGATATTGACAAGACAAAATGTAATGTATGGATACTTTGAGAATACTGTAAAACAACCAACATTCATGAAACACTGGGCAACAAATTGGAACATGCAAATGTAATATATTGTAAGTAATTAAGATACTCAAAGCTACTGAAAAGACACTAGATCTAGTGACTAAATCATTCATTTGCCTATGCTAGCACCTCTATAAGCGTACACGAAGCCTTGCATGTTTCAGGTAGTGTAATATGACCTGTCGATAAATAGTCCTATCAGAATAAAGCAAAAGAAACAAAGATAAACACGCGCAAAATATTGACGTGTTAATTATCGAACACCAAAACCCTGTTCTAGGAGCGAGCTCTTGTAGAAAATCAGAGTGCTCCGGCGTTATTATGAGGCTTGTTCTAAAGGAAACGCTTCGATGATCAACTTCAAAATCCATCACATTACACAAATAGAACGTCATTATAAAACATTGGATTTAATTGGTTGTTCAACACTGTTCCGCTGTAAATACACAGCCATTGGAACAGAAGAACTGTCACAGTTATTACACAACGAGGAACAGTTATATGGCAATGTTTTTTTTTTAAATTGAAAGTTACACAGACCCGTTCCGACATTTGAAATGAAGAAAAAATTAATTTATGTGTGTGTATCTACGAAAAAGACCCAGGGTTTGAGTATTGATTTAGCACAGTAGTTAATACCTGAGTTAAGCGTTGGGTGAAAATACTATAACTATGAACTTAATGCACAGACCTTTCCAGCAAAGTGCTGAAAGCTTCTTGCAAATTAAATTAGTCAAATCATGGAAAACATTCTGCCTGAATCTGATAATCATTTCCTTTCGTCGAAAACAGAACGCAAGCAACATTGTGTTAAAGTGCGCAAATATCAAAAATTCAGAGAAAATTTGTCATAGGATTTTCCAATTTCTATGTATATTCGTTGACCACACCAATAGCGTTCCTTCTTGCCATGATCCGGTCAACAGTGGTAATCGAAGCTAGTTATCATTTAAAATGCTTTAACGGAAGTATTAGCATGCCTTCGAGTTGTTGAAGGCATTAATAATCTCCAATTAATCTACTTGATCAAGAAGTATGACAATGAAATATCAGGAATAAAACGCAGTAGAGACAATGATGTTTGTAAATAATGTGACCTGACAACAGTGTTTTCATACCTTTGAGCTGGTTGGTAATTATTTGAACACTGAAAAATGTACAAAAGAAACGTCTGCAAAACTAAATAATTATCAGATTACAATACTATCGATTTTTGATCACGACGTTCACATTTTCCTCACACAACGAACATAAACAAGTTATGAAATACTGATTATCCTTGTAGGTCAAAATTTAGTTGGCAAATACGTTTCTCTTCTAAGGAAACTATTAACAATAGATAAAATTACACTACCAGAAAACACGAAGAGATTTGATTAATACATTCACAGATCTTCAATGGTCCGAGTGTTCTCAACTCCCTCGCTGGAACTTTCGTTATTTTAAGTTCCAAAATTAATCAAAAAGATCAGCTATAGGAAGTTTAAAAGTGTGATTTATATTGCTACAGAAATGTTCGTAAGAGTCGAAGCTACACAGGATATGTAACAGTGCAAACTTATGGGATAAATCACTGAGGAATGTTTTCCATTAATATTGTTCCTTAAAGGTTACAGTTGGCTTTTCTCCAATTTAAACCAGACTAATGTTGATGTTTAATTCATCAATTAACAGCTTATTCCATTTCTGATGATTTGTATGAATGATGCAATAACAATACCGCTACAGTCGTAAATGACAAAACCAAACATGGCAGCGTCCAGAGTAACAGATCGGATCAAAGTAGCACCTTATAGCCTCACGCTGTATTACGCCCTTCAACCGTTATTTTTCGTCTCCAAGGTTTTGGGAGTTGGTCCATTTTGCTTCACCGAAGAAAGAGGTGTACGAGGTTCAACTAAACTGACTGTAAGGATCTCCAAGTTCTGGCTCATATATTCCATCATAATCCTCATCACATTAATCGGTTTCCTTGTCTCCGATGTGTTTTACTTCAAGGATGTGCTTGTTGAAGAAGTTTCATTGGTTGTGTTTATTTCTGTATTGATACGTTATGTGTCCTCCTACTCTGCATCTATAATACCCGTTCTGTTGGTTATATTCAGTACAAAGAATTACATTATTAGTATATTGAAGGTCCTGGAATCTACTGACAAGGTTTTAGGCTGTGAAACACATACCTTTCATAAAAAGGCACGAATTGTTTTCATAGCTGTTGCTTTTATTGTATTTCTGTGCATCTTAGGAACATGCACTGGTGAGGCGTTCATGTTGAACACAGCGCAAGTAATAATGATCCACATATCATTGTGTGTCGAAACCACAGTCAATCTACAGTCTGTGTGTATCATCCTGATTCTCAGACATAGATTTTATCTCCTGAATACCAAGCTCTTAACTATTTTCGGTGTAACGGAAGACAATGTGTTCCATGACAACATTGACACTTGTTTGTATGTCCGAGAAATGACTCCAGCTGATTTCAAGGTGAGAAGGTCTCCTCCTGCTAGTATATTTTCAAAGTTCGAGGGGTTGAATAATATGTGTAAAATCCATATGACACTCTGCCATGTGGGTAATCTGATATCCTCCGCTTATGGTGTACAAATTCTGATAATTTTGGCTGAGGCTCTAATGTCCACTCTGTTATGCATTTTTATATGATATCAGATGATTACGGAGAAGATGTTACTCGAAAGGTCTTTAATGTTATACTATACGTTATAACACTTGTATTACCTTGCTACCAAGTACTAGTAATCGCTGGGTCCAGTCAGAGTGCGACTTCCGAGGCCAACCGAACAGCAGTGCAGGTCCATCAACTGTTGCTGCTTCATCCTAACAACACCAGACTTCAACAAATCTCCCAACAGCTGATGCATGTCAAACTACAACTGTCAGCATTCGGGATAATACCATTGGACAATACACTACTCTTAGCCTTCCCGGCGACTGTTGCCACCTACATTGTCATCCTGCTACAATTCTTTACATCAGTGATTAACTGAAGACATGTGTCAACCTCCAGCAGCTGGCCCATGTCATACTACAATTGTCAGTGTTAAGGCTGATACGACTGGTCACTACTTGTAACCCTCATCACGACTGTTGCCACCTACATTGTCATCCTGCTACAATTCTTTACATCAGTGATTAACTGAAGACATGTGTCAACCTCCAGCAGCTGGCCCATGTCATACTACAACTGTCAGTGTTAAGGCTTATACGACTGGTCAATACTTGTAACCCTCACCACGACTGTTGCCACCTGAATCATGTGATACAGTTGCTTACATCATTATTGTAACTGAAAACATGTGTGGACCTCCAGCAGCCTGGCCCATGTTATACTACAACTGTCAGTGTAAGTTCAAATATTACAGGACAATACGCCTCTCGTAGCCCTTACCGCGACTGTGGTCACCTGTATCATCATCTGATACAGTTCCTTACATCAAGGGTGAAGGAAGGAAGGAAGATTGTAGTTTTACGTGACCGTGAATCTTGTGATTATGAGCCACGGGACCTCCATTTTACGTGGAATCCGAACCACAGGACATGGCATTTCACTTCGAAAATCTCACATGCATTGACCGGGAATCGAACCCGGACCGCCTTGGTGAGAGGCATACAGCTAGACCGCTGAGCCACCACGCCCCATCAAGGGTGAACTCATTCGTATAAAATATATTGCAGTTTAACTTAGTTACTTATCAATCATATATCACTGCTTTTGTGAGACCTGAATTTTCTTATGACATATCAATTTCAAATTCTTTCTCATTCAAGGGCTGTTGCCTAGACCAGCGTTTACCAAACTGTGGTACACGTACGCTCGTACTGCTGCAGTGGTACGTGGTGATGTTACAAAAAGTATAAAAAATACTAGATAAGTTACGAAAAATATAAAAATATAAACTATAAAATTTAAAAATATAAAATCATTGATATGTTGCCGGAGGACTTTAAGGCCAAAGGCAAGGAGCAGTTTCATGAATTGAATTGTGATTCAGAACTAAGGCAAACTTTTTCAAAAATGGCTCTTATGAATTTTTGGGTTGAGAGGCGTGCAGACTATACAGACATAGCTGACAAAGCAGTTAGATGTTTACTGCCTTTCACTACTTCGTGTTGTGTGGACTGCAATTTCTTCACTTGTTTATCTCAAGAATAAATATCGGAATAGGCTCCTTACAGTGGAAAACGATCTTCGTTTGAGACTCAGCAATCTTAAACTAGACATTTCTAAGTTGGCTTCTAATCTTCAAGCTCACCCTTCACATTAAAGTTGTAAGTTGAACTTGAGTTTTTATGTTTAATTATTAAAGAGTTCCTTTCTTCTTCTCTTTCGAATAACCTATTTGGAGGGTACGATGAATCAACTTTGGCTATTGTCCATTGTATTCAATTTCCTTTGTTTCCAAATGTTAGGAGTTCTTTTATTAATATTATTTGTACAGTTTCATTTCTGAATGTTTGAATTGAATACTTATTGTAATAAATAATAAAACAACTGGACACACTTTTTATTATTTAAACTTTAACTCTAACAGTCTAACTCTAACAAACATAATTTACAATCCATCATTTTGTCTGCTACGTCGAGGTGGTGGTGGGGGTATAGTTACTATCTCCCAACCATTAGGTGGTACGCGAGAGATTCTCAACTCTTAAAGTGGTACACACTCTCAAAGGTTTGGGAAACACTGGCATAGACAAATGTATTTCAGTGTTGTTGTTTGTTTATTTGTTTGTGTGTGTGTTAGAAAGAGACCACCACCTCTTCATCACCAGGCGACGAAGTATGGTTCGATGGCTGCCGCCTACAGTATCATCGGCAATGATGTGATTTCCAAGTGCCTTGCTTACAATATTTAACTATCTGTGGTTGCACTTTGTCTTCTTTTCTTACGATCATCAACGACTAGAACTTCAGGAAATCAATCTCATCAATATATTAATACGACACGTGACAACGTTCCTTCTTTTATTGGAATACGTTCCGTTCTGTTGTGGAGACGGAGACGAGCCAGGAACGTGTGCGGGAATAAGACTACAAAAGTTTGAGGATTGATTTTCAACGTTCAATTTTGAACACACTATGGCCCATTGGCAAAAAAAAAAAAAAAGCTCGAACAGGCGCAAAATATTTTTTTATGAAGAGCAAAACCTCCAAATATGAACGCTTTTTTAGTAAACTACAGGGTCTTTCATATAAAGTAAGAACGGCGAGCGGCAGTTTTGTTATTCGTTGCTGCGATGGCCTTGGCTGAGCTTGTAGCGCGCCATGGCCCCCTGCTGTACTATTGAAAGCGCGCGCGTAGTACATACGAGAGCTGTTATTTTTTTATGTTTTTCAAGTTCCGATGGACTGTATAAAAATAACAGATTGACATACCAAACAGATTTTACTACTAAATGTTTGCTTGTTTTATTCTTATGTCTCAACATAATCGCCAAAACGATTGAAACATTTGTCGTATCGTTACACCAGCTTTCCAGTGCCTTCGGCAAAATATTCTGCCGCCACTGAGGTGGGTACGTGTGGACAGCCTCCTGAAGTTTTTCCTCTTTGGCGAGGCGTTGCCGCCCAACCATACCTTCAATTCTCGAAACAGGTGAAAATCATTCACGACCACCGTTACGGTAGACTTACAAAGAATTCAAGTGTGAAGCTTTGGATCATCTGCCGTTTAGTCCAAACCAGCACTGAATGATTTTCACCTTTTTCGAGAATTGAAGGTATGGTTGGGCGGCAACTCCTCGTCAAAAAGGTTAAAACTTCATGAGACTGTCCAGACGTACCCTCCTGAGTGGCGGAAGAATATTTTCTGAGGGCATTGGAAAGCTGGTGTAACGATACGACAAATGTTTCAATCGTTTTGGCAATTATGTTGAGACATACGAATAAAATAAGCAAACATTTAGTAGTAAAATCAGTTTAGTATGTCAATCTGTTATTTTTATACAGTCCATCAGAACTTGAAAAAGAAACAGCCCTCGTATGTACTATGCGCGCACTTTCAATAGTACAGCAGGGGGCCATGGCGTGCCACAAGCTCGGCCAAGGCCACCGCACCAGCCAATAACAAAACTGCCGCTTGCCGTTCTTACGTTATATGAAAGACCCTGTACATGGCAACCTCTCCTTGTTAGTCTGCCACGGAGTGAAGCTCGTGACAAGTCGTGGCGCCACAGCCACCAGTGGCATAGCTGGACAGGCCTGCCCTAAAGCAATAGTGTTCATGGAAGGTCTAGTCTATGATATTAAAGGATGTTTTCAACATTGAGATGCTAGAATTGAGGATTTCTTAATGTATATTGACAGTTTTTGACGTTCATCGATGAATCGTTTCCTTAGGAACATGTGTCATAATAACGATGCCATACGAAGGCAAGGAAAGTATTTCTACAGAAAAGGAATCTGTTGACATCGAATATAGATTTAGTTATTAGGAAGTCATTTTTGAAGGCGTTTATATGGAGCGTGGCGCTCGATGGAAGTGAAACTTGGACTATTGGTGCAGCAGTAAAGAGAAGAATTGAAGCGTTTGACATGTGGTGTTACAGGAGAATGATGAAGATCAGATGGGTAGTTAGGGTTACAAACGAAGAGGTATTAAGACTAGTGGGAGAGGAGAGATGTTTCTTGCGACTGCTAATGAAGAGAAGAGATAGGTTAGTAGGACACATACTTAGACACCCAGCAATAGCAAGCTTAGTTATGGAAGGAAGGGTCGAGGACAAGAACTGTAGGGGTAGACCAAGGTTAGAATATGTTAAAGAGATTGCCTCGGATGTAGGGTGTGGTAGCTATGTAGAGATGAAATGATTAGCTCAGGACAGGGAGGCATGGAGTGCTGCATCAAACCAGTCAAAAGACTGAAGACTCAAACAACAACGATACTTACCTTCCACAAATGCATGGTATCTGATAATGAACTCGTCGATATTCCGTGCGTACTCATATATTTCTTTGTTCTTTGGTTTAAACCGACAGGACAACTCTTCGACATGTCATATTGCAATCCAAACAAGCAAGGCTCTCGTTTATATATATATTTATTTTGGTCCTATCGACCACACAGTCAGTCACTATCATTTTAGTCACCTTGATCATAGTGTTAGGTAGATTTCATTAGAAAGGTAACTATTGCAATGGATAACGTGTTGCGACTTCCGGAATATTTCGACTTAGTTATGGTTTCACATCCCCTAGACCCCAAAACCACCGTCAGTTCAAAATTTTATATATAATTTATGTATGTTAGTTAGTTATTGTTGTTTTAAGGGGCGGAACTACGAGGTCATCTGCCCCTCTTAACACTGATTAAAGTATACAAATTTGGAATGAAATTAATAATTTAGAGGTGGACATCTAAATAAATATGAAAAAAATTGAAAATCAATAAAACAAAAAATTAAATAAAAATAATAATTATAATAATAAACAAAAATTCAGAATTCAGTCTATTACTTTTTATTTCGGCTACTAAATCTGGTTTTCCATAGTTCTCTGATCTCTCTATTGTTTCTGATTCGCCAAAATCCACTATCATTCACCGGCCCATATATTTTCCTAAGTATCTTCCTTTCCTTTGGTTCCGTAACAATTGCTTTTTTACGGGATAGGGTTGGTAACCCCACGCCCAACCCCCAACCTGGAGGACCAGGGTACTGCTTTTAGTTTGGCTCATCACTTTAGACCTGTCCAGCTTGAGTGGCCCTACCAGGAGCTTAAGCTCCCGCTGGCATAGCTCTAAAGATCATTTGAGCTCGCAAGCCTCCAATGGTATTGCCGATACCAGATTGCCTTCTTCAAGGTGGCAGTACCGGCGGGAGGCATGAAACTTTTTATTGTATGTATCAAGTTAGATTCAGGATTGGTGCCGCTTTGACTCTCATGATACAAAATTTCATCAAAATATCTCAAAAACTGTTTGAGTTATGAAGGATTAATAAAGGAAAAAAAAGTTTGGGGAACGAGCGTTAAACTTACCAATGGGAGGAAACGTTGAGATATTTTGATGAAAATTTGTATTCACAAGTGGTCTATCTTTTGTGTCTTAAGAATGTAAACTAGAACCATCGCTGTAACATTTGTTTTCCTGAGTGCACATACCTCACTAAAATGTCATAAAAATTTTACAAAAAGGTAGAAAACAATATTATTTCAAAAGATTGGCAAAAGATGTTAGTTCACATTGTTACCACAAGCATTATGAACATTCTAAAACAAAATCTTCCAGGAATGTGAAGTTTTGTAGAAATAATGAAGGAAAAGCATGATCAATGTAGAAAATTCGTCCAATTTTTGATATTTTTTCTTAATAACTAGGGAAAGTTAATTGCAAATATTCAAGTTGAAAACTAAAGATAAAGGACAGTACTAGGAGTCTGTAGAATTTCATATCATCAGAACAAAGGGATACCGAGGAAAACTTTTTTTAAATATCCGTGGTTTATGCACTTTTAAAGGTGTACCTCCCCCCGTAAGTAGTGTGGTAACACTGGTTCTACACCACTTCATTTTGAACCCTCCTCGTATCGGCCCCGAACCTGATATCTCGCTAACCAAACATGGGATTAGAACATACAGGGTGTCCTAGCACTCGTAGTGACGCCCCCTACTTTCCTATAGCCTCTTTATTTAATTAAAAGACCAAAACTAAAAGGTCATTCGCGAGTAGTGGGGTAGTGTTGATTTTCTCAAGTCGCGCTCGTGCTGGAATATGTATGCCTATGTTGGGAAAGGGTTAGGCGGTGGGAAAGGAGTAGGGTCGAGTGAGGGGTCGTTTAGATGGTATTTTTCCGCTCTATGTGATGGTGAGTTTATTTTTTAAAATGGATGGAATTTGGAAACGCCATTTGGGGTAAACGTGTGTTTTTTGACATTATGGCGATGAATGTTTTTTTGTATGCCTGCGCACTAGGGGATTTTGTAAAAGAGCGGGCTTTTTAAATGATGATTTATAAATGAGTTTTTTAATATGTACTTAAAAAACCCAAAAAACTAATAGGTCATCGGCTTTTTAGTATCTCGCTAACCAATAATCGGATTTAAACATATGGGGTGTCGTAGGACTCGTGGTGAAATCCCCTTTTCTATGGACGGGGTATATTCATAAATAAAAACTGCCCTTACCCGGGGGTTGAAATAGTTTTTTTTGTATGTGCGCACACGGACGGCTTTTGTCAAAAGGACCTAACTATACGTTTGTTAATATTTTCTGAACCCCTGATGGGATTTTGCCATAGGCAGTATCCTAACCCTGGGGGTGACGCCCCGTTTTTGAATGTATGATTCGTTTTTGTCGAAAGGGCCTAACTACACTTTTGTTCATATCTCGCGAACCAATCATGCTAGGGACTTGTATGAAGGGTCCTAGCACTTGGGGTGACGTCCCCCTTTGCGGGGTGAAACTACCCCCCAAAATTGAAGAATCCATATCTTGGAAACGAAGAATCCGAAAATTAGGTGTGATAGCTTAAAAAAATAGGGGATGATATCGGCTTTTACCTCGATTGGTGATTTCCCCCCCTAAAACAGTAAATAGTCATTTAACGAGAAAAAAAACCTGTTAAATACTTTGAAATGATAAATGACCCTAAGATCTTTTGTTTTTGATAAAAAATATCAGGGGGTGAAAACTACCCCCCAAATTGAAAAATCAATTTCTCGCAAACGAAGAACCCTAAAATTAGGTGTGATAGCTTAAAAATAGGGGATGATTAGGGCTTTTACCTCGATTGGTCATTTCACCCCTAAAACAGTAAATAGTCATGTTATGGGAAAAAAAACAAAATTGAAAAGTCCATATCTCGGAAGCGAAGAACCCTAAAATTAGGTGTGATAGCTTAAAAAATAGGGGACGATTAGGGCTTTTACCTCGATTGGTCATTTCACCCCTAAATCAGTAAATAGTCATGTTATGGGAAAAACGTGTTAAACACCTAAAAATGATAAATGAACCTAAGATCTTTTGTTTTTGATGAAAAATAGCAGGGGGGAAACCACCCCCAAAATTGAAAAATCCATATCTCGGAAACGAAGAACCCTAAAATTAGGTGTGATAGCTTAAAAAATAGGGGATGATCAGGGCTTTTACCTCGATTGGTCATTTCACCCAGAAATCAGTAAATAGTCATGTTATGGGAAAAAAGGTGTTAAACGGGTAAAAATGATAAATGAACCTAAGATCTTTTGTTTTTGATGAAAAATAGCAGTGGGGTGGAAACCACCCCTAAAATTGAAAAATCAATATCTTGAAAACGAAGAACCCCAAAAATAGGTGTAATGTTTTAAAACTAGGTCATGACATACGCTTTTACCTGGATAGGTCATTTCACCACTAAAACAGTAAATAGTGATTTTACACGGGGGGTAAAAAGGTGTTAAACGGGTAAAAATGATAATTGAACCTAAGATCTTTTGTTTTTGAAGAAAAATAGTAGGGGGTGTGAAAACAACCCCCAAATTGAAAAATCAATATCTTGAAAACGAAGAACCCTAAAATTAGGTGTGATAGCTTAAAAAATAAGTCATGACATATGCTTTTACATGGATAGGTCATGTCACTCTTAAAACAGGGAATAGTAATGTTACAGGGGAAGAAGGTATCAAACACCTAAAAGCATAAGCGTTTTGTGTAACCATGCTTTAATGGACATGAGTATGGAGGATGATTGTTATTATTGTTATTAGGTAATTATGGATTAATGTGTGGATAGATAACTAACCAGTGGGGAGCGTGATGGCGCTGGTACTTAGCTGCTCGTCTTTACCCGGACAGCTGGGGTTCAAATCCCGGTGACAGCGGGGGTTGGAATTTTCACCTGAAAGATCACGTGGCGTCAGGAAGGGCATTCGGCCTTAAATCCCCGGCCAAAACCAAAATGAGCCTGGTTGGCTCCGGCGACTCAAGATAATAGGGAAAAGACGAAGAAGGAAAAAAAGAAGAAGAAAAAATGATAACTCACCAGTAATAGCAAACATTGGTTTGAGGTGTTGAAGAAGTGAGGATGGCCAACCCTTTGCAATGGTTCACGAATGGACCTCAAAAAGTTTTACCTGTCAAGACTCAGTATACCCTGTTGCAGCCTTTAGAAAAAAAATCGAACCGGGGCCTCTGTGGTGACAGTGGACTTATATTCATGATGCTTTTTAAACAAACATACGCTTGCATACTACCGCTGGGTTGAATCTGCACAGAGACACTGGCTTTGGTTTGTGTAGTGTGCCTTGGTGATAACAGCGCAGCGATCTTGTCAGCAAGTTTCATATTACTCGTCTGCTTGATAGTGGACGTGCTCTGCACCGTGTTATCATACAGGACATGACTAGATCGTTGTTAGGTTTGACAAAGGCTTAGCGAAGCTTATTGCAATCTTGAAATGAATGTCATGGTATAGTCGGGGTTGGAAGCCAAGACCTTAGGGTTGACAAGCAAGTAGGTTAACCACTACACGGTGAGATAGTCAAATAATAATGTAACAGAACATATAGAAACGTTTTCTATAGTTTAACGAATTGGCTAAGAGCCATACCATGAGAGGTGTAGGTAATGGAAATTGAATCCTTAGCTGATGATAATACTACTTGTAATCTATAGCCATGCCCACGTATAAGCTATTATGTTAGAAAAAGAATTGTATGGCTTGTTTTAAACGGAGAATAATTGTGTTTATTGTGAAACACAAATCTGAATTTAAAATTAGTTTATGTCCTACATGATGTTTGAACACTTTTTTTATTTATACTTTAGACAAACGCTGACATAGTTGTCATTCAGAAGCCATGGCTGCCTCTTTTCCAATCCTACACCGTACGCTGAAGTTAAAATGAATAATGATCACGTTACAGACAGCCAGTTTCAAAGCCAGGAGAACTAAGTGAACAAAGAATAAAATTCATGAGCCAGTGAGGAATTCAACATGCTGTACTTCGGACAAAAGAGAAGCGTTCTACAAACTTAACCACCAAGCTGTCCTATCGACCCTCAATGGTTTGGGTCATCATAAAGATGAAAATTAAATCTAAGCTATAACTAAAACTAACTACACTCTTATATACTAGAAGAAGAAATGGAAAACAAAAGGGCAATAGGCCAAATAAAGGACAGAAGGAATAAAGCATGGCCCTCAACCTTCAAGCATGTGGATTGAGGGAGTTGGAAGGAAGGAGAGCCATGAAAGGCAGATAAAAAAGTATAATAGGAGAGGCTTTGCCCCAGAGGTAATGGATAAAGAGGAGGAAAACTGGACTCAGCTCAGAAATCCCTTGGGGTCGCCAACTTTCAAACTGATCAGCCGTAAGCCCCTTGAGGGTGTAGCCATATGCAGAGTGCACCGCAAGTGGTGGGGCTATATACACCCTACCTTCTTGAGGGGGCTTGAGCAAAAGACAGGAAATAACATGAAAATAAAAACAAGGCTGCCTCCTCACACTAGTAGGATATCAGAAAAAATAAATAAACAAGGGCCAATGAAGTTGCAAAAGGAAGAGACTCCCTAGGGCTCGGATACCTTAATCATGTTGGGGTCGGTAGAGAACAAGAGTTGAGCAAGTGTGGTCGACAGGAAATAAGACAGAGAGGAGCCTAGCACAAGTTAGTGGAAGCAATGACGGTCTCAGCTGAAACTCCGTGATCGTCAACCTACATGACACTAGATATGACGCCCAGGGGTGGAATTAAAGACCTCTTTTGTTTTAATCACTGGCTTTTAAGAACGCTAACACATGGCATGCCTTATAATGCAATACTGGTCCTGGGATATGCAAAATTATATTAGAAACTCTGCTAATAATAGTGTGCATGCCCATGATTATTTTCCCAAGGACTGATAACCATGATTTCCAAGCCCCTAAGTAAGACAAAAACAAATGATTTTCAATTTCCAATGAGTTGGGCTGAGGTGAGGTGAGTTTTCAATACACCAAACTGATGTGGTTTCCCACTTCTACTCCAGGCAAATGCACATTTGATGTTATGAATAGTGAAATGGTTTGCAACTGCCCAATGCTAGGACCTGATTAGTGGCTTTAAAAATGGAATGGAATGGAGTACACTTACCCCCGAACCAACAAGAGGAGTGTTCGATCCCCCACAACAACCATTCTTAAAGTCAATATAAATGACTATGCACTTCAGCTCATGACGGTCTCTTCTCTCCAATCCTACCCCTTGGTGGTGAAAGGCACACTCTAATACAACCATCATAGTGACAGGTTATCTGTTAAATACCTAACTATCCCCAGATTTACCTTAAATTTTCCTAAAATCCACTACATTTTCCGCAAATTGACCAAATGACACAACATTCCAGCAAAATTCAACAAATAACTACAAGATTTATTGAAATTCCATTGATTTACCTAAGCATGGATTAAACTACTTCAAATTCATATAAAATTAGACGAATATAGATGAAAATTCACTAAAATTTACCAAACTTACCCAAACTTACAAACCATGAAATTTATCCAATTTTTGTAAATTCACTATATGAACTCGATAATTCCATAATATTGCCTTAGCAAGTATGCTTTTATTGTTGTTGTTTCGTTTACCACACTCCCTGCAGACAAATACCTCAACATGACTTTCTCCTAGACTAGGAGCTCCACATTCGACACGATAGCAGAGTTTCATTTCCCATAAACTTGTCTCTGAGGTGGGTGTCAGGAAAAGGCATTCAGCTGTAAAAACCACACCCTCACTTAGACTTTCATAACCTCTTACGTTGAGGTTGTTAACACTAACGACATTGAATGATTGAACGGTTTCCTTTTCACAATTCCTGTCTATGCTTTCCTCTTGAAGGTTGCTAAAATGCAATTAAATTTAATAAATACCTTAAGATGGTTTCATTTGTTTAATGATATGGTGTTGATGATGGATATGTACGTTAAGACTAATTTTTGTTAGGTCTTGACTGGCTTTGCAATTAGAAATTGACAAACCAAACATGGGTTATCTACCAGGGGAACACTTTGACCACTCTGTTGGTTATTGACCAGTAAGTACAGTTCTAGTAATGAGACAGAAATCCAACACAAACAATGAGCGCGCAATGCGGTGGAGATTGGTACCACGATGTACTGTCGGTTATGTAGCTATGTGGAATGTACATCACATATGGTTTACTTGAAGGTTTGGAGGTTCCATTAAATATATTTCTACAATAAACCATTTTCAAATGGTCATTCGTTGGTGTGAAAATATTTATTATATGGTATTTTATGTAAACAATTATGATTTATAAAAATGTTATACGTTTACTGTATTCTTATTTAATGTAAGCACTGGAGGCACTATCGACCAAAATACAGCACTATCTGGAATGTATATTGCATACTTGAAGGTTTGGTGATCCCATTAAAGGTATTCCTACAATAAATGATTTTTAAGTTTTCGTTTTAGAGCATGATTATTTAATATATGCTATTTGCTAATAGGATTTGACACTGGAATTATTTTACAAGTAGTTATTTTAATGACCAACATAGTTTAATATTAACAAGGCACAGCTCTATTTGAAATTTTGAATAACATGTTGCATGTTATACATCATATGCAACTACTGTAAGGCTTGTGATTTATTTAATGCCTTTAACCCTATATTAAACACTCAGTTTGCAATACTGATAACTGCAATGTTACTGAAAAAAATTGAAACAAAACCAAAATCGGCATTGAAAAACCAGAAAGTGGTTGAGCATATATATATAGTGGGGAAAAGAAAAGTTTTGTAAACACTAATGTCCAACAAGACTAATTAAATCAGTAACTGTCAGGGTGGCCGAGTGGTTAAGGCGTTTGACTTAAGATCAAATTTCCAAATATATAAGGAAGCAAGGGTTCGAATCCCTTCCCTGACATAACTATTGCTTGAACATGCAAGAAAACAAGAAATATACACAAACTATGTTTATCAATTTAATCAATTTTTTTACAAGAGATAGACACACAGAAAACAGCTCTTTTTGTTTATCATTTCTTTTAAACATTACACTTGTTGAAAATTATTTTTAGGGGATGGGGGTGTTGCTACGTTGACCCATTACAAAATAATAGCAGCTTTACGAAGTTCATTTTCTATATTTAATAGCTCTTTCTCATAACCAATATGACCAACCTGTTTACAGGCATGCAAGAGCTGTAGACGATCGACTAATATATTAGGATCGTTCCATTTGCTATTTTTATGAATGGTTTCAGAAACTCGGGAAGCATTTCATCATTATCACCATCATTATGATTATCATCATCCTCATCATTATAATCATTTTCATAATGATGATCATTATCATCATTTTCATTACCATCATAATTTCCACCTGTGTCCACTGTCTGTTCAATGGTTTGAGTTGCCTTTGATAGTGTTGAAAGCTTCTTTTTAGATGTGCTAGAATGCTTTAACATTGTTATGTTATTATTACCACTATTACCTTTCCCCACTAACTTTTTGATGGGGTATATTGTCTCTGATAGGGTTGAGGGCTTTTGAGATCTGGGTGCGTGTCTGAACATGGGTTTCACAGGAGGTGTTAAAGGTTTCTCATTAAACAACTCGCTAACAGCATGCGTGCGTTGTAGTGTATTAAACTTGAGGTGAATATTATCTTGAGCAGCACTATCTTTCTCTTGGGCTTGGTTTCTTGCTTTGGTTTGGGTTTTCCCTACATTTAGACTAGCGTGATTATTAAGTTTACTTTCATGATTGTTTGAAGAAAGTACGTCCAATTCTTTTGTTTTAAGCATTCCTCGACACTGTTTCGATCGTTGCTTTGAACAGCGCCAAATAACAGTTCCATTTTTATTGCTTCGTTTCACAATATATGAATATCCTTTATAGTATGCATAAGGCTTACCATACCTAGTCACTGATACTTCCATATCAACTGTCAAGCACAAACTAATCTCTAGTAAAGACAACTTGGTAATAACAACAATAGTTTAATGTGGGAGCATATATACATGCAAAAAGTGGGAGCAAAGGTGGGGGGGAAAAGTGGGAGCAAAAGTGGCAGCAAATGTGGGAGAAAAAAATTACTGTGAGCAAAAAGTGGGATCAAATATGGGATCAAATGTGGGAGCAAAGCAAATATAAATAGTGGGAGCAAATATGCTAACAAATATGTCAACAAATATACCAGCAAAAGTAAATACACAAGTCAAGATAGATTAAAGTGCAAAGAAAATATGGAAGCAAATATGAGAGCAAAAAGGGTGTTTTTCTAAAACAACTAGACATAACAAACTTAGTCATAACCGAACACAACCTAACCTAACCTAACCAAACCTAACCTCACCTAACCTCACCTAACCTCACCTAACCTAACCTAACCTAACCTAAACTAACCTAACCTCACTTAACCTAACCTCAGTTCACCTAACTTCACCTAACCTAACTTAACCTAACTTCACCTAACCTAACTTGACTGAACTTTACCTAACCTAACCCATCATAACTTCACCTAACCTAACTTTACCTAATCTAATTTCACCTAACCTAACTTTCATCTCTCAGATCAAAATTAAATTCTAGGCATAGTTGAGTTGGTAGCCAAGACTTCAGGGATAACACACAAGTATACTAGCCACTACACCGCAAAATAGGCAAATCATCATGCAACACAACATAAAGTAAAAGTTTCCTGTAGTGTAACTCATTGGCTGACAACCATAGTTTGGGAATTCAAACCCAAGACCTCAGGACTTTTGTTTTGAACATTATCAGAAATATTATTCCATTTACATTTTGCTGCTGCTTATAGTTATAAGAGTTGGCATTAATATGGGAAGCAAAAAAAGTGGGAGCAAATGTGGGAGCCAATATGGGAGGCAATATGGGAGGCAATATGGGAGCAAATATGGGAGCCAATATGGGGACAAAAGTGGGAGCAAATAAGGGAGCAACTGTGGGAGCCAATATGGGAGTCAATATGGAGGCAAATATGGGAGCAAATGTGTGAGCAAATGTGTGAGCTAATCATCTCACCTCGGATATCGCCAGTGAGTACTCATATCCACCGCTAGTTAGCGGAAACATACTTTGTGTGTTGTATGTAACTATCTTACAAAGTTTGACTGCATGCAAAACGTCCTTGTATAAGCTGTGCATATAATTTTCATATACAATTAAGATTAGGTGTTCAGAACTAACATGTATAGCCTTGTCTAGGGTATATAGAGGATCCTTAGCAAGAAAGACTGACTAACCCAGGAGTGTAAAGCCTTGCCATATGCAGTAAGCATCTGTTGGCAGAAATGGTTCCTAATAATAACGGAGTTAATGAATATGAAACGTGTTTTGAGTGTCGTCTTAAATCCTATTTTATACGCTGTGATACGTGTAAGGATTTAAGATGACACAAACGTCTTTTGGGTGTTGTCTTTTGTGTGTCGTCTTAAATCCTTACACGTATCACAACGTATAAAATAGGATTCAAGACGACACTCAAAACACGTTTCATATTCATTAAGTCTGTTATTATTAGGAACATTTCTGCCAACAGATGCTTACTGCATATGGCAAGGCTTTACACTCCTGGGTTAGTCAGTCTTTCTTGCTAAGGATCCTCTATATACCCTAGACAAGGCTATACATGTTAGTTCTGAACACCTAGTCTTAATTGTATATGAAAATTATATGCACAGCTTATTCAAGGACGTTTTGCATGCAGTCAAACTTTGTAAGATAGTTACATACAACACACAAAGTATGTTTCCGCTAACTAGCGGTGGATATGAGTACTCACTGGCGATATCCGAGGTGAGATGATTAGCTCACACATTTGCTCCCATATTTGCCTCCATATGGACTCCCATATTGGCTCCCACAGATGCTCCCATATTTGCTCCCACTTTTGTCCCCATATTGGCTCCCATATTTGCTCCCATATTGCCTCCCATATTGGCTCCCATATTTACTCCCACTTTTTTTGCTTCCCATATTAATGCCAACTCTTATAACTATAAGCAGCAGCAAAATGTAAATGGAATAATATTTCTGATAATGTTCAAAACAAAAGTCCTGAGGTCTTGGGTTTGAATTCCCAAACTATGGTTGTCAGCCAATGAGTTACACTACAGGAAACTTTTACTTTATGTTGTGTTGCATGATAATTTGCCTATTTTGCGGTGTAGTGGCTAGTATACTTGTGTGTTATCCCTGAAGTCTTGGCTACCAACTCAACTATGCCTAGAATTTAATTTTGATCTGAGAGATGAAAGTTAGGTTAGGTGAAGTTAGATTAGGTAAAGTTAGGTTAGGTGAAGTTATGATGGGTTAGGTTAGGTAAAGTTCGGTCAAGTTAGGTTAGGTGAAGTTAGGTTAGGTTAGGTTAGGTTAGGTGAAGTTAGGTGAGGTTAGGTTAGGTGAGGTTAGTTTAGGTTAGGTTAGGTGAGGTTAGGTGAGGTTAGGTTTGGTTAGGTTAGGTTAGGTTGTGTTAGGTTATGACTAAGTTTGCTATGTCTAGTTGTTTTAGAAAAACACCCTTTTTGCTCTCATATTTGCTTCCATATTTTCTTTGCACTTTAATCTATCTTGACTTGTGTATTTACTTTTGCTGGTATATTTGTTGACATATTTGTTAGCATATTTGCTCCCACTTTTTATATTTGCTTTGCTCCCACATTTGATCCCATATTTGATCCCACTTTTTGCTCACAGTTATTCTTTCTCCCATATTTGCTGCCACTTTTGCTCCCACTTTTTACCCCCCATCTTTGGACCCAATTTTTGCATGTATATATGCTCCCACATTAACTATTGTTGTTATTACCAAGTTGTCTTTACTAGAGATTAGTTTGTGCTTGACAGTTGATATGGAAGTATCAGTGACTAGGTATGATAAGCCTTATGCATACTATAAAGGATATTCATATATTGTGAAAAGAAAGCAATAAAATGGAACTGTTATTTGGCGCTGTTCAAAGCAACGATCGAAACAGTGTCGAGGAATGCTTAAAACAAAAGAATTAAACGTACTTTCTTCAAACAATCATGAATGTAAACTTAATAATCACGCTAGTCTAAATGTAGGGAAAACCCTAACCAAAGCAAGAAACCAAGTCCAAGAGAAAGATAGTGCTGCTCAAGATAATATTCACCTCAAGTTTAATACACTACAACGCACGCATGCTGTTAGCGAGTTGTTTAATGAGAAACCTTTAACACCTCCTGTGAAACCCATGTTCAGACACGCACCCAGATCTCAAAAGCCCTCAACCCTATCAGAGACAATATACCCCATCAAAAAGTTAGTGGGGAAAGGTAATAGTGGTAATAATAACATAACAATGTTAAAGCATTCTAGCACATCTAAAAAGAAGCTTTCAACACTATCAAAGGCAACTCAAACCATTGAACAGACTGTGGACACAGGTGGAAATTATGATGGTAATTATAATGATGATAATGATCATCATTATGAAAATGATTATAATGATGAGGATGATGATAATCATAATGATGGTGATAATGATGAACTGTTTCCCGAGTTTCTGAAACCATTCATAAAAAATAGCAAATGGAACGATCCTAATATATTTGTCGAACGTCTACAGCTCTTGCATGCCTGTAAACAGGTTGGTCATATTGATTATGAGAAAGAGGTATCAAATATAGAAAATGAACTTCGTAAAGCTGCTATCATTGTGTAATGGGTCAACGTAGCAACACACCCATCCCCTAAAAAATAATTTTCAACAAGTGTTATGTTTAAAAGAAATGATAAACAAAAAGAGCTGTATTCTATGTGTCTATCTCTTGTAAAAAATGATTAAATTGATAAACATAGTTTGTGTAAATTTCTTGTTTTCTTGCATGTTCAAGCAATAGTTATGTCAGGGAAGGGATTCGAACCCTTGCTTCCCTATATATTTGGAAATTTGATCTTAAGTCAAACGCCTTAACCACTCGGCCACCCTGACAGTTACTGATTTAATTAGTCTTGTTGGACATTAGTGTTTACAAAACTTTTCTTTTCCCCACTATATATATGCTCAACCACTTTTTGGTTTTTCAATGCCGATGTTTGTTTTGTTTCAATTTTTTTCAGTAACATTGCAGTTATCAGTATTGCAAACTGAGTGTTTAATATAGGGTTGAAGGCATTAAATAAATCACAAGCTTTACAGTAGTTGCATATGATGTATAACATGCAACATGTTATTCAAAATTTCAAATAGAGCTGTGCCTTGTTAACATTAAACTCTGTTGGTCATTAAAATAACTACTTGTAAAATAATTCCAGTGTCAAATCCTATTAGCAAATAGCATATATTAAATAATCATGCTATAAAACGAGAACTAAAAATCATTTATTGTAGGAATACCTTTAATGGGATCACCAAACCTTCAAGTATGCAATATACATTCCAGATAGTGCTGTATTTTGGTCGATAGTGCCTCCAGTGCTTACATTAAATAAGAATACAGTAAACGTATTACATTTTTATGAATCATAATTGTTTACATAAAATACCATATAATAAATATTTTCACACCAACGAATGACCATTTGAAAATGGTTTATTGTAGAAATATATTTAATGGAACCTCCAAACCTTCAAGTAAACCATATGTGATGTACATTCCACATAGCTACATAACCGACAGTACATCGTGGTAAAAATCTCCACCGCATTGCGCGCTCATTGTTTGTGATGGATTTCTGTCTCATTACCAGAACTGTACTTACTGGTCAATAACCAACAGAGTGGTCAAAGTGTTCCCCTGGTAGATAACCCATGTTTGGTTTGTCAATTTCTAATTGCAAAGCCAGTCAAGACCTAACAAAAATTAGTCTTAACGTACATATCCATCATCAACACCATATCATTAAACAAATGAAACCATCTTAAGGTAATTATTAAATTTAATTGCATTTTAGCAACCTTCAAAAGGAAAGTATAGACAGGAATTGTGAAAAGGAAACCGTTCAATCATTCAATGTCGTTAGTGTTAACAACCTCAACGTAAGAGGTTATGAAAGTCTATGTGAAGGTGTGGTTTTTACAGCTGAATGCCTTTTCCTGACACCCACCTCAAAGACAAGTTTATGGGAAATGAAACTCAGCTATCGTGTCGAATGTGGAGCTCCTAGTCTAGGAGAAAGTCATGTTGAGGTGTTTGTCTGCAGGGAGTGTGGTAAACGAAACAACAACAATAAAAGCATACTTGTAAAGGCAATATTATGGAATTTTCGAGTTCATATAGTGAATTTACAAAAATTGGATAAATTTCATGGTTTGTAAGTTTGGGTAAGTTTGGTAAATTTTAGTGAATTTTCATCTATATTCGTCTAATTTTATATGAATTTGAGGTAGTTTAAACCATGCTTAGGTAAATCAATGGAATTTCAATAAATCTGGTAGTCATTTGTTGAATTTTGCTGGAATGTTGTGTCATTTGGTCAATTTGCGGAAAATGTAGTGGATTTTAGGAAAATTTAAGGTAAATCTGGGGATAGTTAGGTATTTAACAGATAACCTGTCACTATGATGGTTGTATTAGAGTGTGCCTTTCACCACCAAGGGGTAGGATTGGAGAGAGGAGACCGTCATGTGCTGAAGTGCATAGTCATTTATATTGACTTTAAGAATGGTTGTTGTGGGGGATCGAACACTCCTCTTGTTGGTTCGGGGGTAAGTGTACTCCATTCCATTCCATTTTTAAAGCCACTAATCAGGTCCTAGCATTGGGCAGTTGCAAACCATTTCACTATTCTTAACATCAAATGTGCATTTGCCTGGAGTAGAAGTGGGAAACCACATCAGTTTGGTGTATAGAAAACTCACCTCACCTCACCCGAACTCATTGGAAAATGAAAATCATTTGTTTTTGTCTTACTTAGGGGCTTGGAAATCATGGTTATCAGTCCTTGGGAAAATAATCATGGGCATGCACACTATTATTAGCAGAGTTTCTAATATAATTTTGCATACCCTAGGACCAGTATTGCATTATAAGACATGCCATGTGTTAGCGTTCTTAAAAGCCATCCACTAACTTGTGCTAGGCTCCTCTCTGTCTTATTTCCTGTCGACCACACTTTCTCAACTCTTGTTCTCTACCGACCCCAACATGATTAGGGTATCCGAGCCCTAGGGAGTCTCTTCCTTTTGCAACTTCATTGGCCCCTGTTTGTTTATTTTTTCTGATATCCTACTAGTGTGAGGAGGCAGCCTTGTTTTTATTTTCATGTTATTTCCGTCTTTTGCTCAAGACCCCTCAAGAAGGTAGGTTGTATATAGCCCCACCACTTGCGGTGCACTCTGCATATGGCTACACCCTCAAGGGGCTTACGGCTGATCAGTTTGAAAGTTGGCGACCCCAAGGGATTTCTGAGCTGAGTCCAGTTTTCCTCCTCTTTATCCATTACCTCTGGGGCAAAGCCTCTCCTATTATACTTTTTATCTGCCTTTCATGGCTCTCCTTCCTTCCAACTCCCTCAATCCACATGCTTGAGGGTTGAGGGCCATGCTTTATTCCTTCTGTCCTTTATTTGGCCTATTGCCCTTTTGTTTTCCATTTCTTCTTCTAGTATATAAGAGTGTAGTTAGTTTTAGTTATAGCTTCGATTTAATTTTCATCTTTACGATGACCCAAAACATTGAGGGTCGATAGGACAGCTTGGTGGTTAAGTTTGTAGAACGCTTCTCTTTAGTCCAAAGACAGCATGTTGAATTCCTCACTGGCTCATGAATTTTATTCTTTGTTCACTTAGTTCTCCTGGCTTTGAAACTGGCTGTCTGTAACGTGATCATTATTCATTTTAACTTCAGCGTACGGTGTAGGATTGGAAAAGAGGCAGCCATGGCGTCTGATGACAACTATGTTAGCGTTTGTCTAAAGTATAAATAAAAAAAAGAGTTCAAACATCATGTAGGACATAAACTAATTTTAAATTCAGATTTGTGTTTCACAGTAAACACAATTATTCTCCGTTTAAAACAAGCCATACAATTCTTTTTCTAACATAATAGCTTATACGTGGGCATGGCTATAGACTACAAGTAGTATAATCATCAGCTAAGGATTCAATTTCCATTACCTACACCTCTCATGGTATGGCTCTTAGCCAATTCGTTAAACTATAAAAAACGTTTCTATATGTTCTGTTACATTATTATTTGAATATCTCACCGTGTAGTGGTTAACCTACTTGCTTGTCAACCCAAAGGTCTTGGCTTCCAACCCCGACTATACCATGACATTCATTTCAAGATTGCAATAAGCTTCACTAAGCCTTTGTCAAACCTAACAACGATCTAGTCATGTCCTGTATGATAACACGGTGCAGAGCACGTCCACTATCAACAGACGAGTAATATGAAACTTGCTGACAAGATCGCTGTGCTGTTATCACCAAGGCACACTACACAAACCAAAGCCAGTGTCTCTGTGCAGATTCAACCCAGCGATATTATGCAAGCGTATGTTTGTTTAAAAAGCATCATGAATATAAGTCCACTGTCATCACAGAGGCCCCGGTTCGATTTTTTTTCTAAAGGCTGCAACAGGGTATACTGAGTCTTGACGGGTAAAACTTTTTGAGGTCCATTCGTGAACCATGGCAAAGGGTTGGCCATCCTCACTTCTTCAACACCTCAAACCAATGTTTACTATTACTGGTGAGTTACCATTTTTTCTTCTTCTTTTTTTCTTTCTTTCTTTCTTCGGCTTTTCCCTATTATTTTGAGTCGCCGGAGCCAACCAGGCTTATTTTGGTTTTGGCCGGGGATTTAAGGCCGAATGCCCTTCCTGACGCCACGTGATTTTTCAGGTGAAAATTCCAACCCCCGCTGTCACCGGGATTTGAACCCCAGCTGTCCGGGTAAAGACGAGCAGCTAAGCACCTGCGCCATCACGCTCCCCACTGGTTAGTTATCTATCCACACATTAATCCATAATTACCTAATAATAATAATAACAATCATCCTCTCTGCACATGTCCATTAAAGCATGGTTTCACAAAATGCTTATGCTTTTAGGTGTTTGATACCTTCTTCCCCTGTAACATTACTATTCCCTGTTTTAAGAGTGAAATGACCTATCCAGGTAAAAGCGTATGTCATGACCTATTTTTAAGCCATTACACCTATTTTTAGGGTTCTTCGTTTTCAAGATATTGATTTTTCAATTTTGGGGGTGGTTTCCACCCCCTGCTATTTTTCATCAAATAGATTCTTTTATCATTTTTAGGTGTTTAACACGTTATTTTTCATAACATGACTATTTACTGATTTAGGGGTGAAATGACCAATCGAGGTAAAAGCCCTAATCATCTCCTATTTTTTAAGCTATCGCACCTAATTTTAGGGGTCTTCGTTTCCGAGATATGGATTTTTCAGTTTTGGTAGTGGTTTCCACCCCCCTGCTATTTTTCATCAAAAACAAAACATCTTAGGTTCATTTATAATTTTTAGGTGTTTAACACGTTTTTTCCCATAACATGACTATTTACTGTTTTAGGGGTGAAATGACCAATCGTGGTAAAAGCCCTATCATCCCCTATTTTTTAAGCTATCACACCTAATTTTAGGGTTCTTCGTTTCCGAGAAATGGATTTTTCAATTTGGGGGGTAGTTTCCACCCCCTGCTATTTTTTATCAAAAACAGAAGATCTTAGGGTCATTTATCATTTCAAAGTGTTTAACAGGTTTTTTTTCTCGTAAAATGACTATTTACTGTTTTAGGGGGGAAATCACCAATCGAGGTAAAAGCCCATATCATCCCCTATTTTTTAAGCTATCACACCTAATTTTAGGATTCTTCGTTTCCAAGATATGGATTTTTCAATTTTGGTGGGTAGTTTCACCCCGCAAAGGGGGACGTCACCCCAAGTACTAGGACCCTTCATACAAGTCCCTAGCATGATTGGTTCGCGAGATATGAACAAAAGTGTAGTTAGGCCCTTTCGACAAAAACGAATCATACATTCAAAAACGGGGCGTCACCCCCAGGGTTAGGATACTGCCTATGGCAAAATCCCATCAGGGGTTCAGAAAATATTAACAAACGTATAGTTAGGTCCTTTTGACAAAAGCCGTCCGTGTGCGCACATACAAAAAAATACTATTCCGCCCCCCCGGGTAAGGGTAGTTTTTATTTAGGGTGGATATACCCCGTCCATATAAAAGGGGATTTCACCACGAGTCCAACGACAACCCTTATGTTTAAATCCGATTATTGGTTAGCGAGATACTAAAAAGCCGATGACCTATTAGTTTTTTGGGTTTCTTTAAATACATATTAAAAAACTCATTTATAAATCATCATTTAAAAAGCCCGCTCTTTTACAAAATCCCCAAGTGCGCAGGCATACAAAAAAACATTCATCGCCATAATGTCAAAAAACACACGTTTACCCCAAATGGCGTTTCCAAATTCCATCCATTTTAAAAAATAAACTCACCATCACATAGAGCGGTAAAAATACCATCTAAACGACCCCTCACTCGACCCTACTCCTTTCCCACCACCTAACCCTTTCCCAACATAGGCATACATATTAAAGCACGAGCGCGACTTGAGAAAACCAACACTACCCCACTACTCGCGAATGACCTTTTAGTTTTGGCCTTTAAATAAATAAATAAATAAATAAATAAATAAATAAATAAATAAATAAATAAATAAATAAATAAATAAAGAGGCTATAGGAAAGTAGGGGGCGTCACTACGAGTGCTAGGACACCCTGTATGTTCTAATCCCATGTTTGGTTAGCGAGATAACAGGTTCGGGGCCGATACGAGGAGGGTTCAAAAAGAAGTGGTGTAGAACCCGTGTTACCACACTACTCCCGTAATCAGTTAGTTTTTGCGTGAAAGAGTAACAGACAGACACCACTACATTTGTACGTAGATTTCATGGGAAATTTATGTATTGCAATGTCTACCATGTTGCTACTTTCGGAGAATGTTGACGTATCTTCACGTTTCGCCGGCCCCATGGTGTCGGGGTAGCGCGCCTGCCTCTCCCGCGGAGGCCCCGGGTTCGATTCCCGGCTCCGTCAGGGATTTTAGATACTGATGTGAGGGCTGTAACGGGGCACACTCAGCCTCGTGAGGACAATTGAGTAGCTGTATGACAGAGAGGCAGCGCCCCAATCACGAAAACCAAGATTAACGGCCAATGGGACCGATGCGCTGATCAAGCGTCACCGCAAAATCTGCAGGCCAAATGGCTGGGCAGCGTTCGCTTGGTAGGCCTGGGCCCTTCACGGGCTCTAGTGCAAGGAGTTTAAAAAAATCTTCACGTTTCACATCCCCCAGACACCAAAACCACCGTCAGTTCAAAAGTGTATATACAATGACGTACGAAACCTAGTCAGTGGCCCGAAAATGTGGGAGCTGTCAAAGCGTGATGTAGTGGTTTTTTGCCGTTAGCGGGAAGACGGTACGTTTACGGACACAAGTTCTTATGCTAAACTTAACAGACTTTGTCCCCACTGTAATGGGGCATACAGATACCAGCAATCCAGGGAGCCACACTGAGCACATCGACATAGGGGACATGTGGTCCCGGAGGTCGCTATGGACGTAAACATGTGCTGTACTATTGTGGTGTGCTGAGTAGTTATTTATGTTTGTTGACAGGAAATGTGTACACTGATGTAAATGTATAAACATGGGTAACACAATAAGGTGTTCTCTACGGTTATTTGTTTATTTACAGTAAATGTGTACATTATCACACAGGTAGCACTGTAATAACTGACGACCATACCATGAACAGGTCAGAGTTATTGTATCCGTGTGTACATACTCATAAAATGTGCTCAACATGACAGCCACCAACCTCGACACAAGCACGGCAATGACGTATTTGATTTTGAATGACCACGCTACCTCCGGACCACAAACATTACATTGGTCGCCTACATTTTATGCCCATCCGTTCACACACTACCTGTGTAATAGCCTAGTGTACTGTCAATAAGCAATACCCATAACTAGGGGGCGGATTTCTAGGACTAGTCATATTTTTTCCCTTAACATTATATCTTATAGTCTTGTATTTTCAACACGTTTCCAAGCATGATAACCAAAATTAAACAGGTTTTATTGGGCATATAAATACATATTTAGGCTTTCTTAAGGTTCATGGCATATTTTGAACAAACTATCATTATAAACGGCATATTTTGGTAATTTTCATTTGAATTTCGTTTTATACAAATCAGAATAAGCTCTAGAAATTATTGTTCAGGATGGACTGGAATAAACTACTGAAGAACCATTCTAAAGTGTTGTATGGAATGTTTCTAACAGGTAGGAGCTATTGTTTGCTAGCTGGGTCAATTCCTGGAAACCAGGCTATTGTTTACACGAAAGCAGAGGTAATTCCACAGTCATTTGACATCGTTCTTATCTCTCTCCTTCGCCCTTCCCCTCTTCCACCTTCAACACACTGAATGACCTTGGTTACTCATTAGGGAGCTTCAGTTATTCAGTTCATTTCAATATGCCTAAAACGAAAGTCTCAATTTGTGGGAAGATGCGAATTTTTGTTCGCGAGTTCGGTGAAAACATATTCAGTACGGATGAAGTGATATTATTCTGTAAATTGTGTGAGGTAAATTTGAATTTTATAGGTCATATTTTTATGTTTTAGGTCATAAAATGCATACATGTTTCATACATTTTAGGTCATAGAATTCCGCCCCCTACACATAACTAACTACTCAGGACGCCTTATCCCTGTTACACATGTTTACGTCCATAGCACCTTTGGGTGACCTCGGAGACCACATGTTCCCTATGTCGATAAGCTCAGTGTGGCGGCCCGGATTGCTGCTGTATACTTTATATTGCCATGGACTATTGAAGGAAGAGAAAAGTAAGGGATGACATGTTTCGCATCATCAGATCAAAATCTACGGCAAATAGCTCTACAAATCACTAGCAATCTAATCGTGTCGCCTCAAAACTCACGAGTCTTAAAACTCACGAATCAAGCCATAGCCACCTATAAGGTTATAGGTGGCCATGGCCAAGCCAGTTCATTGGAAAAAGGTCCATTGTTAGAGCCAGCCATAACTGCTTGCCCTCTTGTAATTGGCACCTCTCACATCAAGATGTTAGTTTTGAGACGTAACCAATCTAACAGTGACATCCACAGACAGTGTCTGGCGTCAAGAAACAAAACCGTCAGATAACTTAGTAAGAGAGGTAATTACTACAGAAAACTGTTTTTATAAAAGCTACTGATTCAAAGAATTCAGAGTTATCATTTGGAAAGATTTAATTACATCAAAAAGTGGTAGTCTGAACAGCTTCTACAGTAGACATTCCACAATCCTGATAAGTAATCACATCAACACCTAAATAGTAGAAAAAACTATTTCGTATGTTATAGTTATAACTTTTATCATTTTAAAAGATTATGTCGACTTCGCTGGGGTCTGGCGTTACGTTACGGTGACGGGACTAAATTTACCGAGAATGCACTGAGGTGTGTGACGTCATAGTACTGCTTGAGCTTCCTCCTTTCCCCGCGCGCTCCGGTGAGCGTGACGTCATCCAGCCAGCTACCTCCTATGACCTTGGTTTGCACTTGCTTTTGTATTTATTTTTTATTTACTTTTAACGGACTTTGAGTTCACGCAGCATTTGTAGCATTTATAGCATTTAAAGTGATATAAAGTCTAGTCTTTCAGACTGACTATCAGTGTTTTTACTATCACAACATAGTACTTGTAGGTTATATCCTCACATTAGTTTACAATATTCTACAGTAGTTTAGGTCTTAATTAAGGGGGGACATATGCAAAATTGCACTCCAGTAAAAGAAGTATTGTAACTCCCAGAGTTTTAAGGATAATGCTATATAATTTTAATCACATGATTATCAGTGTGCTAGGTATGTCTGTGTTGATTTTTGTGGTGATAATTCAAATGGTTCTTCAGCTAGGAATATTTGAATTTTCTGAAACATGTACCCCTAATATGTACTTTTTCTACGAAACCATCACATTGTAAGTTACAAAATTTGAAATGTAATATCTACAGACCAGGTTAAAGACATCTGTGGAACAAAGTTTTGATATCATATTTACTTTATTTTTAACAGCACTTCAAAATCTGATGGACTTAATTTGGAGAAAAAAAATATAATGACTTGTTACCCCTTAAAATCTAAATATGTTATTTAAAACAAAATTAATCCCGGAAGATATTTAGAATAATGGTTTACAGCAGCATACCAAGTTTCATCACTGTATCTTTAATGATGTAGGAGAAAAGTCATAATAAACTTACAAAAATGTAAGTTATGGAAAACATGAATCAAAGATTTGAGTTGTTTATATTGTATTGCCGCTCATCTAATGAATTAGTATAGACCATATCCATTTTACTCGATGCCTCTTATTCCTCCAGCTGTGTCCTCTTTGAATGTCTCCTTTGATGAGCCTTTGTTTCCAATTACATCATCTGATGATGTCAGATTATCTTCACATTCTTCCTACAGAAGTGGGTGTGGCAGTATACAAGCAGTTACATATACTATTTTTTGGTTACGTCTCAAAACTCACGAGTCTCAAATCTCACGAGCTAAAAATAGTAACAAATAGTATCAAAACTCACGACAATAAACTAGTAGCTGAATGAACATTATAATAATAGTATCATAACTCACGACAATAAACTAGTAGCTGAATGAACATTATAATATTAGTCTCAAAACTCACGACTCCGGAGAGCACACTGGCCTTCAACCCATGTTTGTCCACCCAGTTTTAGAATGGGATTTCGTTTGTATTGTACAGACTTCACAGTGACGCAGGTTATCAGACAAATTTTATGCCCACCCAAGTACATGACCACGATGCCGCGAAGCCCCTAAAAGAATCCACAACATCTTGATGAGAGAGGTGCCAATTACAAGAGGGCAAAGTTCTGGCTGGCTCTAACAATGGACCTTTTCCCAATGAACTGGCTTGGCCATGGCTACCTATAACCTTATAGGTGGCTGGTTCGTGAGTTTTGAGACTGGCCCAGGTACAGAAACCGGTTAGAACCTACTTTTACTAACCCTCATCTTGAAATTCATGAATTTTGAGACTCGTGAGTTTTGAGACGACACGCTATTTTTTCTCACATTTGTATATGGTATTGAACTGTAATATTTTGGAATTATAATCTTGATACCATACAGTAAATTATGGGCGAATAAAAGAAATCACTAGTTTTACTCATTTTTACATACGTCCCCCCTTAAGTGTATCGGGGCCGATAACCTCGATGTTAGGCCCCTTAAAACAACAATTATCATCATCATCATCTTAAGTGTATCACAGCAGCAGTAGCTACAGTACACCTTCTAGATTAGTTTGGGGGATCTTAATTTCAAAGTTTTGCATCATTAAAATAAATAATTATAAGTAATAGTTACCACACTTACTGATTGCCACGGTGGGTGAGTGGTTATCGTGTCGGACTACCAGCCCCAAGCTTGCAGGTTCGCTCCTGGTCGTGGTAGGTGATTCTTGAAAGGCGACGAAAATCACGGCACGCATGTCATACGTTGTTGGCATGTTAAAGAACCCATTTGAATTCAGTAGGCCGTGTTCATAATGGAGGAATTAATCTAGGGATTAGCAGGAAGAAGACGAAGTATATGAGGTTCAATACAGATCAAGACTGTGAGATCAGAATGCAAGGGGAAACGTTAAATAGAGTGGATGAGTTCAAATACCTGGGTTCGGTGGTGACTGGAGATGGAAATCTGGATGTGGAAGTGTTACACAGGATTCAGGTAGGATGGATGAACTGGAGGAAAATGTCAGGAGTGCTCTGTGACCGCAGGATCAAGCCTAAGGTTAAGGGGAAAATATATAAAACTGTCGTAAAACCTGCATTGCTGTATGGCTCTGAAACATGGCCTGCACGCAAAACGCACACACACAGGCTTGACGTCACGGAAATGAAAATGCTCAGGTGGATGAGTGGAGTGACTAAGCGTGATAGAGTGGAAAATGTCGAAATAAGAGGAACATCGAAGGTTGTGGAAATATCTAAGAAGATACAAGAAAAGCGACTTCTATGGTACGGGCATGTGGGAAGAAGGGAGGAATCCTACGTGGGGAGGAAGATGCTAGACATGCAAATACAGGTAGTGAGAATGCGAGACAGACGTAAACGGAGATGGATGGATTGTGTACGGGAGGACCTCAGAGAAAAACAGTTGTCAGAAGAGGATGTGCATGGAGGAGAGCTGTCAGAAATATCGACCCCACATAGGAGTGGGAATGATGTAAAGAGAAAGAAGAAGAATCTAGGGATTTTCCACCAACACAAAGTTCCTCCTTTCTCTACTAGAAAGCGCTATAGTGTCAAGGAGCTTAGATATCTAACCTCCTTGACTTTCATAGCGCTCCAAGGGATGACAAAATTCACACTCCATATTTCGGAAGAAGATTTAGTTTTACTCTTTCAGGCAACTCATTTAAAATATTTGTTGATATTTGGCACTTGTTATTTCTAAATTATTTAATTTTCTATATGAATTTTTGAATTTTTAATATGAAGCCCAATATTTTATTTACACTGAGTATTGCAAAATTTCTTGTTTTTCTATCTGTATTTTGAAAAACTTTAATGTGAAGCCCAATATATTTTATTTTATTTTATTTACAATTAAATTATATTGTAAGGATATCCATTTTTATTATTTTATTTCATTCATTTAATTGCAATTTATCACTTTTTCTTTTCATATCAAACAAACACTAGACTTAATTAATATTACATTGTTTTTGTTCTTAATTGAGCTGAAGATAACCTCAATGTCAGGTTGAAACATGTCGTTTACCCTCCAGGTTGGTGGAACCCACGGACTCAGCGAGGGAACTCACCACTACCGCCTCTACGGGAAGTGTCCTAGAGCTGGGAACATCTAATCGGAGTGGATAAAACTGGTGAGGTGTGATTGGCACCTCGCCCAGGCGGCCTCACCTGCAAAGCAAACAGGGGCCTCATGAGGGAAGGTAATGGAAGGTCAGGATGGATAGGCAAGGAAGAGGGAAGGAGGCGGCCGTGGCCTTGAAGAAGATACCATCCCGGCATTTGCCCGAAGACGAAGTGGGAAACCACGGAAAACCACTTCGAGGATGGCTGAGGTGGGAATCGAACCCCCTCTGCTCATTTGGAACACCCGAGGCTGAGTAGACCCCGTTCCAGTCCTCATACCACTTTTTCAAATTTCGTGGCAGAGCCGGGAATCGAACCCAGGACCTCCGGGGCGGCAGCTAACCATGCTGACCGCTACGCTACGGAGGCGACTGTACAATATATAATAGATATATTTGTGTAAGTATTCATTGGCGTATATTTTAAACTATGAATGACAAAACTCGAAATGCAAGCTTCTCTCTGGGCGTCAAATAAAGTTCGCATCGGGCATCCGAGGTCATACGATATTATTATTATTATTATTACCAGGTCTGCTAAGTTTTTGACGTTTTTAATTGTTTTATTGTTTATTGTAGTGTTTTGTAGAGGTATTTGTGGTAGATTTCGATCGGATGATACTCGCTTGACGGGAGTGGTTTCTTTCACGCTACGACAAATGTCTCAATAACGGTGGCGACTATGTCGAAAAATAGTGCATGGTGTGTAGTTCATGATGCCATGATGTACGTCAGTTTGGCAATAAAGGGTGTCTGGGGAAAAGAATGACAAAACTAATTGTTGGAATTTCCATCGTAGTTAGTTTTTCAGATCAATGTGGTCAAGTCCACTAGAAAACGGACGGTTTCCAATAAACATTTATCTTTCCAACAAACATGCAAAAGATAGTTGTGTAACAACACATTTTGTCTATACAGCAGCCCTTGAAGGTAACATAATTTGAAATTGAAATTAGTTAGTTATTGTTTTAAGGTGCGGAACAACGAGGTCATCCGCCACCTGAAATATTTTAAGAAAGTTTCTACAAAAGAACAGTGGCTATATGATGAATGAACTAGTTGAACTGTCACATATTTGTTAATAATGAGTTAACCCCTGATGCAAGGAACTGCATCAGATAATGATTCAGGAGGGGAAGTAAAGCCGGCGGTCCCACTAATTACACCTGTGTGAAGCTAAATTGTATAGGTAAAGAATGTAAACAACGCTCTTAGATTCCTACGTTCATTGCCATGAGCCGACTGCGGTAGCGTCTAGTAGCTAAGTTATGAACTAGTAGTCGTTGACGGTGGCGTTTGGCGGCAAAAGTAGGAACTATTTGAAAAATTCAAAGTCTGAAGTCCTTACTTGAATTTAAAAGCAGATAACACCCACTAATACAGTCATCACAATTTAACACCGGTTATCAGAGAGATTCTACACACACCCAAAGTACACGGGGCTACATGACCGCGTTGTCGCAGCCCCTAAACTGAGGAACCAACCAACCAACATCCCCGGGTAAGGTTACAAGAAGTGTATTAACCAGTGGTATCAGCCCTTACACTGTCAGTTGTAGTATGACATGGGCCAGCTGTTGAAGGTCCTCACATGTCTTCAGTTAACACTCTGAAGTATCAGATGATTCAGGTGACAGTCGTGGTGACGGTTATAAGTAATGACCAGTCGTATTATAGTCCAGTCATTAAACGAATTTCACCCTACATCAGATGCGGGATCGTTTTTTATTTTTTGATGTTGTTTAGGACCCTTAGGTTGTTATTAATCCAAGTTTCCGTCATCCTCCCCCCCTTGCTTCGTCCGCCATCTTGAAAAAACTGTCAGAAATCGGCACTTTTTTCAGTTTTTGGCCTCTAGCTCATTCCAAGTTCATTTGTTTGAACATATGTCCAAATAAGAAAATGTAGATTACTAAACTTCCAACAACTTTTGATTTGGAAGGTTTTTTTGTAGGACCAAGCGTATTCGAGCTACGAGAAGGCGAAAAAGGGCGAAAATTGGCGATTCGGCAAATTTTTCACTTTCGCTCCACTTTCCATCGCAAAAACAGGGAGACGAATTGATCTCAGCAAAAAGTTTATTCATGAAAGTTGTAGATAATTTAATTTCCTTTGAAACTCGTGTATCAAAAAAATCAATTAGGAGCAATGGGTAGGAGTGGGGGTAAATTTAAGAAACCTAGAGGAAATGTTTTTTTTTTGTGATTCAGACCTGGAGCGCCGTGTTGGTAAAAGTTTTTCGACTTCATTATATTACAACTATTTTCTGAACACAGCAGTGCATCTAAATAATATTTGAACCATTTTTTGTATAAATATGAATAGATGGGAGAGAACAAATTCGTTACCCATCCATTTAAGAAAGTTAGTGTGTATTTACAAAATATAGATTACAATACAATGCGTTTTATATATTAATTATTTACATATTAATTATTTACATATTAATTATTAGGGAATAATGAACACACTAAAATAAAAACTTTAAAATAGATGGGGGTGGGGGCTTGCTACAGTAACCGGAGACGTTTCGCAAGGGGGGGTCGGGAGGGTTGACTCTTCGGCAGGGTCTTCGTCGAATGGTATGGACGGGTCGTCGATGTTTTCCTCTTCCTCGTCAGCGACTATCAAAGGACGGTTGTCGCAGGACTTTCCGCCGCAGCAGAATTTGCAGAAAGTGGAGCAATGCATACCAGCTTTTCTGCATCCACATGCTGCGGAACAGCCGGTGACACACCTGCTCGATACCGTCTTCAGCAGGGTACGAGGAGCAGCATCTCTGGTGGTTGTTGTCGAAATCAAGCCCCTGCTTCCTCTTGTCCAGCCAAAGATGATCGGGTCTTTCTTCCTGCTCATCCAGGACGTCACATGGTGGTATACCCTCAAGGAGTGGTATCGCGCTGCATCGGAGATTGGGAGCAGCTTTTCCAGGTTCAAGTTTGTCGTGGTGGCAACAAATTTTGTGTGTCGGAGGTCAGAAAGTGATTTCCCCCCATGGAGGACGACCAATATTTGCTCTCCTGCTTTGGAGATGTCCTCTCATGTGGCTGCTGGGTCCATGAAGACATCACTTATCTCCAACAATAATGGATTCCTCCGGAACAGGGAACAAAATTTGCTTTTCTCGAATCCATAAATGTTTGACGTTGTGTCACACCAGTTGATGGCGTGGATGAGCAGCAGGTTCTCGGTGAAGTCGTACATAAATGATGAGGGGGAGTACATGACGGCAGGTGAATTGCCTCTTCCTGTTTTTTAAGGGTATACGTTGTTCATCGTATTTGCTGTCCCAGTGAGAATGGCTAATAAATCGATGTCTTCCCCCACAATAATTACAGCATCGTACGAAGAAGCCATCGATGTTGCAGTGGTCACAATGAGCACGTCAGCATCCTCTTCAGCTTGCTTGTTCCTGACGTTGTACGCTTCAAGTGTTGTTCTGAGGAGGGCAACAAATCGTTTTTATTGATCTCTTTGGACAGAAATTTGTCTTGAGGAGTTTTGTTGACTGTGGCTTCATCAAATATCACATCTGCTGAGGCGTTCAGCTTGCGCCTTCTTGCTCTTTCAGCATTCTTGGTACTCATCAGAAGATTGTCTGGGTACCCGTCGAAGATGCCAATCACCACTGTCCCATAATGCTGGTGGATGTACTTGATATAATCGGCACAAATTTTTCCAAAAGTCGAATTTCGATTCCACACAAGTTTGTGGAGCAGATCGCCACCATCGATGACAGTGAGGTGATTTGAGAGAAGCTCGAAATCTATGGGTGTGAACGCTGCATATCAAGCAGACTTTGTGCCCTTGTGCATGACATCCTCGTTGAACAACGACATAGGGCACGGTGCAAGCTCATAAGAGAGGTATTCCTCAAGGTCGCCCTGGGTTGTTTTTGCTATGCACATCCTGTGATAGAGTGTGAGTGGGTCCACAGCAATCTTCTTCTCCCCAACTTTCAAGATGTTTTTGTCAGCTGCTAAAGATATCACTTTGCCCTTCTTTTTGAAGGACACTTCATCGAAGGTTGTTCCCACTATTCTTGAGAGTCCAGCCATACCGACTTGCTGAGCCTTGTAGCAGTTCACCTGCTTACTTCCAACTACACCAGAGCTGATGCTCTCCTCCCTTCTTGCGGGATCCAAACGACCGAGGACGTGCAGCAGCAATGATTGCATGGGAAATGGCAATACTGATCCTCTTCCATTTATCTTAACTTCCTTGTTTGTTTTTAGCACAATTGTTTGGACCATTGTCAATAACGTTGGTAGAATGTCTGACTCGATACTGTTCAAAATTTTTTTAACAGGGGGTGGATAGTCAGTGGTATTGTACACACGGAGCGAATATCCTCTGTAATTACTGTATATCTGCAGCTGCTTTCACCACTCTCATTCTTTCTTCCTAAGGATTCGATTTTATATTGGCATACCAAGTGTCATTCACTATTTTATAACCAGTATTTTTGAAACAGACCGTCGATTTATTGCCTGTTTCAACGAACATGATGTCATCCTCGTACTTTTTCAGCACACGGGATTTCACTGTTCTCCGGTCAAGTTCACATCCTTCCTTAAGGGCCCCCATCAATTGATCAAATGAGAATTGGCATTCTTCTTTGTTTCTTTCCAGAAAAGCATAAACACATTCCATTGCTTCATCACCTCTGGGGTGTGTTCTGTATCCTCTTGCCCCTCTCCCAGCTCTCGGTGGTCGGTACAACTTTTTTTATATAAGCATCGTGGTACTGACCGTCAGCAGCAATAAGATCTATGTCTGGGAGAACACGATTAATTATTTATTGAGCCCCCTCATCTCCGCGTGTCCGAGCTGCTAGCAACAAGTTGTCCCTATCTCCATCTTCTCCACCAAGCGAATGGATTTCGAGAAATCCAGGGGAGCTTTTTCTGTTATTTCATATAATCCTCTTCAATTTTTTCCGCACGTAAAAAGCAATGGCCCTTGAAAATAAACGCCTCACTTACTGACCTTAGCTTTGAAGATGGTCCAGGTGTAGGGGATTCTGAGCGTAGAGCTACGTCTATCCATCTTGGATCGGTGTAATTCTTTGAGCAGGCATTGTGAACTTTAATTTCATCTCTTTTCTTCAAAATCTGGCAGTGGTCGTTTCGCCCCCTTCGAACACTTGCGCTTAATAGAGTCTGAACTCCTTTCTTCTTCACAGTAATAACAACTCCTTCGTCCAAACTCTTCCCGCATATGAAGCACTCACTGACCGGTGTTTGGGATGAAGAAGCCATCCTTCACCCCTACAACACACTCCACAGGAAAACTCTTTCCAAGAACGTTGACTAAACCCGATGTGAACACTGGAGGTACGAACATCAACTGAATAAAACAAAAACAATATGCGTGTGTGAGAGTGTGAGTGTATGTGTGTGGTTGCATTTATACAAAAATGGTTCAAATAATATTTAGATGCACTGCTGTGTTCAAAAAATGTTTGTAATATAATGAAAACGAAAAACTTTCACCAACACTGCACTCCAGGGCTGAATCACAAAAAACCTATTCCCTATAGTTTTTCTTAAATTTACCCCCACTCCTACCCATTGCTCGATATTGTATTTTTGATACAGGAGTTTCAAAGGAAATTAAATTGTCTACAACTTTCATTCAATAAACGTTTCCCCCTGTTTTAGCGATGGAAAGTGGAGCGAAAGTGAAAAATTTGCCGAATCGCCAATTTTTGCCCTTTTTCGCCTTCTCGTAGCTCGAATACGCTTGGTCCTACAGAAAAAACTTCCAGATCAAAATTGTTGTAAATTTAGTAATCTACATTTTCTTATTTAAAAATATCTTCAAACAAATGAACTGGGAATGAGCTAGAGGCCAAAAACTGAAAAAAGTGCCGATTTATGACAGTTTTTTCAAGATGGCGGACGAAGCAAGGGGGGAGGATGACGGAAACTTGGATTAATAACTACCTAAGGGTCCTAAACAACATAAAAAAATAAAAAACGATCCCGTATCTGATGTAAGGTGAACTCCCTTTTTGAGCCTCTATTGACTGGACTATTAGTCTATACACTGACATTTGTAGTATGACATGGGCCAACTGTTGAAGGTCCACACATGTTTTCAGTTAACCCCTGATGTAACGAACTGTAGGAGGATGACAATGTACTGTAGGTGACAACAGTCGCAGTGAAGGCTACAAGAAGCGTATTGCCCAGTGGTATCAACCCTTACACTGACAGTTGTAGTATGACATGAACCGCCTGCTTGAGGTTCACACATTTCTTCAGTTAACCCCCGATATACGGAACTGTAGCAGGATGGCAATGTAGGTGGCAACAGTCGCGGTGAAGGCTAAGAGTAGTGTATTGTCCAATGCTATTATCCCGAACGCTGACAATTGGAGTTTGACATGTGTCAGCTGTTGGGAGAATTGTTGAAGTCTGGTGTTATTAGGATGAAGCAGCAACAGTTGATGGACCAGCACTGCTGTTCGGTTGGCCTCGGAAGTCGCACTCTGACTGGACTCAGCGATTGCCAGCACTTGGTAGCAGGTAATACAAGTGTTATAACGTATACTATAACAAAAAAAACTTCTAGGAACAACTTCTTCGTAATCAGCAGTTACCATATCAAGAATTCATAACAGAGTGGTCATTAGAGCCTCAGACAAGATTACCAGAATTTGTACACTATAAGCGGAGGTTATCAGATTCCCCACATGATACAGGCCCATATGGATTTTACACATATTATTCAATTCCTCTAAATTTAAAAATATACTAACAAGAGGAGATGGTGAACTTCTGAACGTTAAATCAGCTGGAGACATTTCTCGAGCGTAAATAAACATGGCTATGTTATAGAACTAATGGTCATCCTTAACACCGAAAATAGTTATGAGCTTCTTATTCAGGAGATAAAACCTATGCCTGAGTACCAGGATGATACATGCAAACTGTATATTGACAGTGGTTTCGGCACAGAATGATATCTGGACAAATAGTCATCGGGCTGTGTTCAACATAAAAGACTCATCAGTGCATATTGCCCATATTTAGGAAATACTGTACAAGCAACGGCCATGAAAAGAATACGAGCCATTTTATAAAAGGTATGTGTTTCACAGCCTAAGACCTTGTCAGTAGATTCCAGGACCTTCAATATACTGATAACGTAATTCTTAGTTCTGAATATAACCAACAGAACGGGTATTATTGATGCAGAGTAGGAGGACACATAACGTATCAATACAGAAATAAACACAACCAATGAAACTTCTTCAACAAGCACATCCTTCGGAAACAAAGAAACCGATTAATGTGATAAGAATTATGATTATACGAGCCAGTACTTGGAGATCCTTACAGTCAGTCAGTTGAACCTCGTACACCTCTTTCTTCGGTGAAGCAAAATGGACCAACTCCTAAAACATTGCAGAAGCAAAATAACGGTTCAAGGGCGTAATATAGCGTGAAGCTGGAAGGTGCTACTTTGATACGATCTGTTACTCTGGACGCTGTCATGTTTGGTTATGCCATTTACGACTGTAGCGGTATTATTATTGCATCATTCGTACAAATCATCAGTAATTGAATAATTCAATAGGGCCTAATCAGTTAAGCGATGACTAAACATCAACATTAGTCTGGTTTATATTTGGAGGAAAGCGAACTGTTACCTTTAAGGTACAACTTAAATGGGAAACTTTCCTCAGTGTTTCATCCCACAAGTTTCCACTGTTACATTTCCAGTGTAACTTCGACTCTTACGAAAATTTCTGTAGCAATATAAATAACACTTTTAAACAACCTATAGCTTATCTTTTTAAATAATTTTGGAACTTAAAATAACTAAAGTTCCAGCTACGGGGTTGAAAACACTTGACCAGTGAAGATTTGTGCACCATTAAATCTCTTCGTGTTGTCGTGTAGTGTAATTTTATCGAATTTTGTTAATAGTTTCCTTAGAAGAGAAACTTATTTGCCCACTATATTTTAACCTACAAGGATAATTTATGTTAGTTGTGTGAACAAAACGTGAACATTGTGATAAAAAAAATCGATAGTATTGTAATCAGATAATTATTTAGTTTTTCTAACAGTTTTCATTTTTTAAAATATATTGCAGTGTTCAAATAATTTCCAACCTGTCCGAATGCATGAGAACACTGTTGTCAGGTCACATTATTTAACACCATTGTCTCTATGGCGTTTTATACGATACTTGATATTTCATTGTCATACTTCTTGACCTCGACTAATTAGAGGATTCTTAATATCTTCAACAACTCGAAGGTGTGCTAATACATCCGTTAAAGCATTTTAGAATGATAACTAGCTTCAGTTACCACTGTTGACCGGATCATGGCAAGAAGGAACGCACTTGGTGTGGTCAACGAAAATACTGCACATAGGAATTGGGAAATTCTACGACAAATAATGAACTACCGTCATTTTGTCAGATTCATATTTGCGCACTTTTGCACAATGTTGACTGCCTTCTGTTTTCTACGAAAGCATATGAATGTCAGATTCAGGGAAAATGCTTTTCATCAGTTGACTAATTTAGTTTTCAAAAACGTTTCAACTGTCGGCAACTCTTTGATGAAAAGGTCCGTGTGTATAAGTACATAGTTGTGTTATTTTCACCTACGCTAAACTCAGGTACTGTGTTAAATCAACACGCGAACCCTGGGTCATTTTACGTAGTAGATGCACACACGAATGAATTTCTTCTTAAATTTCAAAAATTCGGAAGGACTCTGGGTAATTCTCAATTTTGAAAACGGTGTCGAATAACGACTCAGTATAACTGTTTCTCGTTGTGAAGTAACTGTGACTGTTCTTCAGTTCCAATATCTGTGTATTTACAGCGGAACAGTGTCCAACAACAACTCAATATAACGGTAACTGTTCTTCTTTGTGAAGTGAACAAGAGTTTAGTGCTCTCAGTCGGTCAACACGAATATACCCAAAAGAGCTAGGTTGGCAACACCCCACATAAACACATCGCATTGACTCCCCACAGCACATATGGACAGGGGGAAGAAAAGGGAAAATCCCGTGTCGTTGAGATAACAGACCATCTCAGTCGACCACACCTGGAGTTACAGTGAACACGAAAACTGCGCGCAGCTCCAGCAAGGAAGACAACCAGATAAGTAGTAGCCTGTAATATTACATAGTTGATTTTTACAACCATATAATCACTCCAAATTACAAACTCCGGATATCTATCACCATTTAGCATTTCACCTAACATCATATATACTGCATTTAGCATACACCGACAGTTGCAGTATTGGTAATTATAGGCTACATATTGTAAATATTTTCACCTGAATTTTCAAACATAGATGTTATAGCCTATGTGTAATGGATCTGATGATGATCGCTTGACGATCGAAACTGGTTATCCTAGTGTATTTACTAATCTCATGTAATTTATTTCAGGATTAGGGCATAACCCAGCTCTTTTGGGTACATTCATGTTGACCTACTGAATAGCACTAAACTCTTGTTTACTAAGGCAACACTGAAAAAATGGCTTCAAACCACACAATGTTTGTGAAGTGACTTTGAACATTGTTCGGTTCCAATGTTAGCATCTTTACAGCAGAACTCAATATTTTGCTCGTATGCCTTATTTACCTCTGTTTGTATTTTTTTGATTGGATCTGTTACGACAACTTTTCGTGTGGTCAAATTGCGCTTGAAACTTGCAAGGTTTCGGATACGCTCACTCAAGGAACTGCGTTGCCAAATTATTGATTTTGTCTCTATAACTAGTTATTTTTAAGTAGCATTTGGTAAGTGACTTGTTCCCGGCAGTCAAAATTGTTAATATTTAGTGATAATTTTTAAATAAGTTAAATATTTCTTCACATCTAAAATACAGAATATTCAAAATTTCTCGTTATATTTTCTTTTCTTTCATTCATATTTTGAACAGTTAAAAGTTCTCAATAAGAATCGTTTAATGTGTAAAACATAGTAACGTTAATGAGTAACGTTAATGACTGAAATAGTAATATTAAATCCGTCCAAACAATACTCTTCTTCTTCCATAGCGTTTGTCCCGCCTAGCTGCAGGGTCCGCTAATACTAATTTGATTAAACTTATAGAAAATTTGTATTAATAAAAAATTGACTTTCTTTAATTTTTCAATGCTTTAAGACATTAAAATAGGCTTCTGAATACTTGCCCTGGATATAATAAAGTTGTTTCTTTAAGGATATCATAAATATATTCCCATTATAAAAACAATGTTCAACCTGTTGTATTGTCACATTTGTAACAATCAATTTACGATACGATATTTTTTCAATTGTTTAAAATAGAAATATCAAAAAATGTCAATTGATATTTATCCACGAAAGAAAACCTATTATGGAAGCATCATTCTCCTAGCCTTAATGGTTGCCAAGAAAAGAGAAAACAAGTGTTGATGATAAACATTTAATGAATACTTTAAAATGGCCTTTATTATATTAGTAACCTTTGCAAATAACGTCAATCTTGACTTTATTTGCATTAATTTTCTACAATTTTTTTGTAAAGGATCATAAACATGTCAATTAATACTCAACCAATAAAGAATATTTTAATGCAATTCTAAAAAAAATGTCCTAACTATTATAGTTCTCCATAAAAGGGCACATGAAGTTTGATAATATGCAATTCTGAAATAATGTTTTCTCTAAATACCGTACTTCTTTAGTTTTCCTGACCCAATTTGTAAATATTAAAAAAAATCTGTTTTTGTTCTTTTCTCAACCACATAAGACGCTTCTCGAACATATAAACCAAACATAAGCTTATAAGTACCCGGCATGTTTATATTAATGAGTTTCTCTAAACATATAGAATTTCTCATAATACATTTTCTTCAACAAATCCTTAGCATATTACGGCAATTTTATTTTTAATTAACGCTTATGTTTCAATTGTTTAAGACAGAAACATTTAAAAAATGTCAGTTAATATTTAAGCACGAAAGAATGAAAGAATGCCTATGATGCAAATTTCATTTTCCTAGCTTTTATGGTTCCCAAAAAAGCGGAACATGAATTTTGATAATAGACAGTGTGGGGAATTGAGACGTTGCAACAGTCTATGGATTGCGATTTATGATTGGCATTCCTTTTTTTGTTATTAATTCACTTCGACATCTTGGTTAGACTAAATAAAGATCGGATTGTAGTGTTCCCGTTATCCATTTCTATTAACCACAAAATTTGGTGCCGAAAACACTCGGGATATCGCATGCTATCAATTGATTCTGAGGAATAATCTGTTTAGGCCTAAACCGCGGACACTCCGTGAAGAACTGCAACCGAAAGGGTAAGGCACTCTTTACTTCCTGCAAAGCTTCACATCACAGATCTGTCTGCAGTAGAAACTTATCTACTAACGCAGCGGCAACCATTACTTCCGTTAACAAGATAGAGTCTCTTCCATCCGACTTTACTTACCTGCAGACCGCGCGAGTTTGGGTTACGGGTCCCAATGGGCGAACTAAACAGACGCGTTGCATACTGGATGCTGGAAGTCAATCCAGTTTTATCCTTGAGTCTCTAGTTAACGAACTGAAACTCGAGGTTATTGGCCACCAAGACTTAACTATTGGCGCCTTTGAATCGTCTCCAACCAATCGGAGTGTACGTAACGTTCTTAAGTTTTCCATAAAGAGCATCTGGACAAACTCTGCTACACATATTACTGCATTTGAGAGTATCCATGCCTTTTCAACTCACCCGGTCGTTCCCGATGTTGTTAATATGTTAGCACACACTCAAAAACTACAGTTGGCTGACCCAAAGAATGAATCAGAGCAACCTTTGCCTATCGAAATACTTATTGGAGATGATTGTTATTGGAAAATCGTAAAGGACACTTCAAGAGTGCGCATTTCCACCTCCGTGGTATTCATGCCACCCATGTTTGGATGGGTATCGACCGGAAATCGATCAGGCATCACTTTGAATTCATCATTGGTAAACCATATTCATTCTGAACAGATACACTCACCTTTAGATGAGACACTCAGACAGTTCTGGGATCTGGAAACAATGGAAATCAGGGAAAGTCAGGATAAATATTTCAGTTCCAAAAACTTTGCGATACTTAGGGAATTTCATGATTCTTACTGAATAGAAGACCATCGGCGTGTGGTCTCTCTTCCTAGAAAATCAGGTATCATCTTTACCAATAACCATGCTAATGCGGTAAAACGATTCAACGCATTGCAAAACAGACTAGAGGCGAATGAACCTTTGAAGGAGATTTATTATTCACAGATGATGGACTATATTATAAAACGCCATGTTGAACATGCTCCTTCTGAAACAACTCGTGATACGTTCTACTTGCCTCACCATTTAGTTAAGAAGTGTAAATCTGGGGAAACGAAATGGAGGATTGTGTTTGATGCATCTTCTCGGAGGTGGTCCGTCCCTTAACGAGGCCCTCGAAATAGGGCCAAATTTACTGCCTGAGATACTTTCTGTTCTCCTCAGATTCAGAAGCTACCCGGTAGCCATCATTGGTGATGTCTCTCAGGCATTCTTACAACTTGTACTCGATTCCAAAGATCGAGACTTGACCAGATTCTTCTGGTACGATGTGATTGACAAAGGCGAAGGGGTGTACAAAACAACAGAATAAAGTTATGAAATCGGGTCCATCATTTTGACTTGCCCTGCATTACAGTACTATGCTCGAATGTGTCCAGCAGATCTTTTCAGTCTCTGAATTGAAATGTAAGAATTGATTCGACGTTAATTTTACCTTCAAAACACCTGCTGTTGTTACTAATACACAACAATGTGACTGTGAGAGCAATAGGCCTAGGCCTACCTATAAACACAGTACCGTGTATTGTGTTGTGTACTTACAAATGCATATTTTGCTTGTGGCATTAATACATATCTCCATAACCTTCATGCGCTAGTATTTGAGATACGGTACTCGTAATTCATTGCCACACCATTCTGATCGTATTAAATGTTCTACATGTGTTTGACATTAGGGAATTATTAAATTCTACTTTTGGTGTCATATAATATGAAATGTTGTGTTGTTCTTCGATAAATACATAATCAGTTGGTTGTACTGAGTGGTAATATCCCGGTATTTAATTTATTTATTTATTTATTCGTGTCAGAAGTACAAAGTATGTGTTGAACAGACGACTTCAAACAGTTTCTGTCCAGAACTTAGCCACTTCGATAGCACTTGAATTACCTTCAGTCAAGTCATTCATTGTGCAGCTGTACGGGCACAATGGACAGGAGAAGAGGTGTTGTGTTGTCTGGGTTGCGCCACAATCACACAGGACTGCCTTGGTCGGAAAATGCCACTTATATAAGTTGTCCCTGGATCTTGCAACTTCCACCCTCAGTCTGTTCAGGGACTTCCAGATTAGCCAGTTCTCTGTGTGACCAGGAGGTTGAGATTCCTTTGGTTCCATCCATTCAGACAGATTGCTGGTCCTCTCCTTCCACACGGCCACTCGAGCTGTTGCTGCTGTTCCTTGTAATGGTTGAGTAGTTGTTAGGAAGCTCTTTCTCGATTTTAATCTCCTCTCAGCAGGTTGATATCCGAAGAGTGGGTGTGAGGTCATAACAGATGATTTACTTCTTTCGTTGTTTGCAGCCACTTCTCTTCTGATGTCAGGTGGAGCAATCCCTGCAAGATAGTGCACTTTACTGATGAGAGTTGGCCTCAAGCAACCTGTAATAATCCTGCAGATCTCATTTAAGGCTACATCCACCTGCTTTGCATGGGCTGACTTGTACCACACAGGACTGGCATATTCTCCTGCTGAATAGCATAAGGCCATTGCTGTTGTCCTTAACGTTTGGGGATGGGTGCCCCAGTTAGTCCCTGCCAGTCTACGGAGGAGGCTGTTCCTCGAAGAGATCTTCTGTTTTAGCTTAAAGCACTGCTCCTTGAATGTGAGTGCACGGTCCAAGGTGACACCTAGATATTTGGGATGGAAACAATGATCCAATAACATACCATTCCAGAATACTTCAAGTTTCCGACTAGATTGTTTATGTTTCAGGTGGAAGGCACATACTTGAGTCTTATTAGGATTGGGCATGAGTTGGTTCCTTTCATAGTAAGTACCCAGCTGTTTGAGAGCACGAGTGAGTGTATGCTCTACAACTTCAAACTGTTCTGATTGGGCAGAAAGAGCAAGATCATCAGCGTAAATGAAGCTTTTACACCCTTTAGGATGTGGTTGATCATTGGTGTACACATTAAATAAAATAGGAGACAATACACCTCCCTGGGGCAATCCATTCTTCTGAGTTCTCCAACGGCTGCGATGTCCTTGGAAGTCAACGAAGAACTGGTGATCCTGAAGATGTGTAGCTATCATGTTAGTGAATCCATAGTTGTTCGTTAGGTTATAGAGTTTATGTAACAGTATTCTGTGGTTTACGGTGTCATATGCAGCAGAGAGATCAACAAAAGCTACACCTGTGATATTTTTCCTTTCAAAACCATCTTCTATGAACTGAGTAAGGTGTAGGACTTGAGAAGTGCAATTTTTGCCTGGTTTGAACCCAGCTTGTTGAGGGATTAGAAGAGGATCAACTACAAGAGTTAAACGATTCAGGATCATTCTCTCTAGGTTCTTATAAAGATGACAAAGAAGAGAGATTGGTCTGAAACTTTTAGGATCATTTGGCAATTTACCAGGCTTTAAAATAGCTATTACACGAGCCTTGCGCCATAATTTTGGGATCTTGAAAAATGCAATGCAGTGATTATAAAGATTTAGAAGCCAAATTTTCGTGACATTGCCAAAAGGTATTTAATGACAATTACGAGTAAGAAAAGGGATAATATGAACGGCGGCTTCAAATAACCATAGATATTATCAGCGGAATTATGTTTCCAAGGAGACCTTCGTATAGTTACTGTAATTAACGTTGTTGCGCTGTTATGAGAAGTGGTATGGCATGTGATATAGATTTGTACAGTATATTCTCTGGAATGCGCATATTTAGTGTAGATACTGGTAGTTAGTTTTTTTTTGCTATACTCTACTATTAAAAAAATAGAGATTTCAATCTTTTCAACTTAGTGGATGGTATCTTTTTCAGGTCTTGTTGCAAAGTTCGCATTTACATTTTTCGTTTGGCGTATGGAATGATTTTGTCACACATATTTTATGATGAAAACCATTGACCGCTTGACGTGTAATCATATGCCTAAGATCGTAGTTTGCTATCGTCCAAGTTCTGTTCGTCATTACTTCAGTTCTATAGAAATCTTCCCAAATACTTGACCTCCTTTCATATCTCTTATTTATATGATTGTCTGAGGCAATCATAAATGGAAGTCCTAGTTGAATTTTGATATCCTCTATATAGAAGGATTCCATGGCCAGTTCGTACACGGGTACACCAATCCCGTTTGTGTGAATTTTGATACCCTATCAGTGTGCGTTTGAGGAAGCTTGCTTTCACTCTTTCTATGACGACCAGATCTGCAGTTGTTAGATTATTCCTTATTAAATGATATATATTTGTAATATTACTGTACATGTTCATGTGTTAATTATAAGAATAGCTATTACAACTTTTTCTGGGGTCAGAGGAAACAAATAAGAGAAATTTTGGGGGGAGGGGGATCGTGAATTTAAGTGAATGTAGGAAAATGGTGAAAGTGATGTAAATAATTAGAATTAAACAGGTTTATTTGAGACAATAGAATATGAGGATATAATAATAAGTTAAAACAAGGAGGATGGGGGCTTATGGGATAGAAATATAGCAGGCCAAGATAAGTAGGAGATATTAAGAAATTCAGTAAATGTACTGTCTGTTGTGGTTAATAGAAATGGATAACGGGAACACTACAAACTGATCTTTATTTAGTCTAACCAAGATGTCACAAGCGAAGTAATAACAATAAAACGAATGACAATCATCAATCGCAATCCATAGATTATATTTATTAGAACTTGACTTAATATAAACTTGGATAACGTTGGCACTATAATGGCCTGAAAATTTCACCAGTAAGTGAAGCATATATGACTAGACTGAAATGTGTGCATAAGAAATATTCCAAAAACGATACATTTAAAAAATCCATTAAAGCATCTGAGTGCATTTAACTCAATATAAGATTGAACATGATTGGAATAATTGAATTTAACTTATTGGCGTTGCCTGTTGGGTTAAAATTTCATGATATATGGCGCCATGCGGCTATGAAATACTGTACATCGTATGTGGGGAAGCAATTATGAGAAATTAAACAGTAATCACAAAGTGTATTTCTATGCCCAACCCAGCCGAAGTCGTCGGATTTTTTAACAGCGTCAAAAATCCCTCAGTATGCCTTAAGTAAAGCCGGCGGTCTCATGTCATAGATTTATGGCAAGATAAAGAGCCGTCCACTAATTACACCTGTGTGAAGCTAAATTATAGGTTATCTTTGAGTAATGCCATTAGGTTCCAACGTTCGTCGCCAAGTCGAGTGCGGTGGCGTGTAGTGACAAAGTGCAGAACTGGTTCGTCGTTGACGGTGGCGTTTGGTAGCAAAAGTTGGAACTACTTGAAAAATCCAATGTATGCAGTCCTTACTTGAATTAAAAACAGAACTCACACTAATAGAGCCATCACAATTAACAACGGTTATCAAACAGATTCTACACACACACGAAGTACACGGGGCAACATGACTGCGTTGTCGCAGCCCCTAAACTGAGGAACCAACCAACCAACAAAGTGTACCTTTGACTAATTGCACGGGATGAACAAGCAGAAACCTGTAATACCCATTGAAGAAAATTCAAAAACAGAGTTTTGAAGCTACATTGATTAAACACTTTAAATAGTACATTATGCAACGAGCCAATAATGGCAATAATTATGACCGAGTATGTTTATAAAACGAGCGAAGCGGTTTTTTAAATTTCCATACGAGAGCCTTAATTAACATTATAGGTGAGTTCCATACGACTGTTTATGTTCGACGATAATTATAACTATTTTATGTTCAAACATAAATATTCATAAATATCTGTCGAGATTTCGCCAGTTTTATGTACTGAACAGAGCGCATGGGACGCAGAGAATTCCTTGTATTTGACCATGGCCTCCTTGATTACCCCCACTATGGCATTAGGCAACGCAGTGAAATTTAAATTAGAAGGCCTTGGAACTGAGTGCAGGTGCGATGCTATCCTTACCTAATTGATCACATAACTGTTTCTTGAGCTCTGATTGGTGGGAGAAACTGTTTCATAATGAATATACTAGTGTTATAATGACCCTAATTTTGATACAGTTTTCTGACATATAATATTTACAATTCGACATCGTCAATCATAAATGTATGTATGTAATTAATGTTAAGTTCGTTTAGAATTTGATGACTTAAACTAACAGATAATACCAATGTGTATTTAATAATTTCATTCCACCTAATGTCAATAAAATTGAATTAATATCAATAATTAATTACACTATCTTCGGCAACATTGTGGCGAACAAAGTTGATTGTTATACTTGGATGTTTACCTCTCAAAAATTAATTTAAAAAAATTATCAAAATAGTTAGAAAAACAGATCTGTAAAAATTATGGGCCTTAAAATGATGATAACATAAAATAATTAAGAAAAAATGACACATCTAAATAGTTGGTGATTGTAAATTACTATAAAACAAACTACCATTGATCATCAATTTTTTTTTATGAAAAAAAAAAAGAATTTAGTCATTATTGTGATAATTTACCATCGCCAACTATTTAGATATGTCATTTCCACTAAATTATTTTATGTTATCATCATTTTAAGACCCATAATTGTTACAGATCTGATTTTCTAACTATTTTGATATTAAGATGGTATATTGGTCTTGTGTTGGAACACCCCACACAAGACACGACACAAACCTAGAAACATTGCTGAGTTTTAATTCACTGGCCGTGAAAGCCAATATGCCATCCATTTGGAAGCCTCCATATGGAGGTTAAGGGTGCTTGAACTTTTAGCTCACGCAGTGAAGAGGCTCAGGAGCGCTTCATAAAACGGGAGGTAGCACTACTCCCTTGGGGATCCGGGCTCGGACACCAAGATACACGGCACAAAACTAGAAACATTGCTGAGATTTAATTCACTGGCCGTGAAAGCCAATATGCCATCCATTTGGAAGCCTTCATATGGAGGCTAAGGCTACTTGAGCTTTTAGCTCACGCAGTGAAGAGGCTCTGGTGGAATAAAATTATTATATATTTATTGGTATTATCAGTTAGTTTAAACTTCAATAAGGAAACACTTAAACTGATGAATTTCATAACATGACTTGATGATTTGATGAAGTGCAGCAAGTCTACAAAAAAAAAGAATATTGTCACTTATCTTATTAATATATTGGTGAGATTGATGTCCTAAAGTTGTAGTCGCTGATGATCGAAGCATAAGAAGACAAAGTACGAACACAAACCTTTAAAAATAGTGAGCAATACCCTAGGAAATCACATCCTTGGCGTAGATAGTGCAGGTGCTAGCAATAACGAATTGTGACAGAAGTCACAAGCTCAAGGAATTCTTAGGAGAAGAAGTAAATGCGGTTATGGTGACGCACAAGATTCGTGGATCTACATACGCTTCGACTCATGTTCCCATGCCAGCAGCACTGCACGTTGATTGAAATAAGAAACAAGCTAACTTCTTTAGTTCATCTCTAAGTTACTAACACCAACCATACCATGTACTAACCATACAGATTATCACAATAATCAAGTAATCTTGTAGGTTAATAGCCATATCAATACCATAATCGTAGACAGAGATGTCATAGCCTGAGTGTATAGGATCTAATGATGACCGATTCCAACGCAATAATAACATGCACCTTTAACCACGTTCATAAATGATGACTGTGAAACAGTATTTCAGATCAATGGTATCACTAACACCAGAGAACGGACGGCTTTACAATAAAATGTTCTCTTTCTAACACACAAACTAACAAACAAAGAACAGTTGTGTTATAAATGTTGTCCATGCAACTGCCCTAGAATGAGAGAGAATGTGAAATTCATGTGTCTTAAGAAATTGTAGGTCCCAAAACAGCAGCGATGTGATAAGTAACCAAGTTGAACTTTAAACATCTTCTTCTCTAAATATAAAAACTAGCAACCCACCCCGGCTTCGCCCGGGAACAATTATGAATGCATTAAGTGGTAAGCGTGTTTTTTTTTTCGATGTCAATGAACTACAACTTATATCCGTTTTACGTCACGGAATGATGGGTTAAAATCACTGACTGGACTATTAATTATATTATCAAGGAGATGCATGTATAACGAATTCTTGTCAGACGTAATTTAAGAATGGCGAGGTCCATAAAACACAAATCCTCCTTCCGTCCAATTTTAGCTTGACTGTGTATTTTTCAGAACGAAACGTTCAGAGGCGATATAGAGAAAAGCCGAGTTTCACTTCCAGGGAAACTCCAACACAACCACTCTTCTCTGAAGACTTAACTCAACACGACTCGACAGTTTGCTGCTGGCTGTTTCTGGGGTAATAGGCCCGCCCGCTAGCTAGGCTGTAACTGGGGTGATAGACTCGCCCCTAGCTAGCTCGTAAACTGTCCCCTCAGTAATTGAATGGAGATTGTTGGAAGAAATGAAAACGTAAAAACACTTATAGTGGGCGATGTATTCAAGATAGAGATACGCTCCCACGGACGTTTTGTAGAACTTTTCATGCGGAACAATTCTTACACTTATGGTAGTATATTGATATTTTTAACGGTTTGCCCAGACTAAGCTTAAAATCACATGGGCGCCATGTGTTTTTTCGACTTTTTCACTGAAATAGTTACTGCTTGGCTTCCTTTGATCATAAATAAATTATTTTCTACAGAAACCTTCCTTGAGATATCCTCTACAGAATGGTGAAAACCGCATTAAAATCCATCCTGTGGTTATCGAGATTACCCGTGACATCCAAGAATTGGGGGCTTTGTTTTAGAGATGAATGTTACGTGATAGTTTGTATGTATGTATGTGGGTGTATCCTTTATGCGTTCATCCGATTGCGATGAATCTTTGGACAGTTGTTGTGTATACTCCAGGGAGGGTTTCTGACTTAGTAAATCCATCCTACAATAGGAAGCGCATGAATAATTTCAATAAATGAGTAATGGCGCGCGAATCGTTTCAATAAAGTCCCATATGCGTTCATATACCATTCATCCGGTTGCGATGAATCTTTGGAGAGTTGTTGTATATACTCCAGGGAAGGTTTCTGACTTAGTAAATACATCCTACAATAGGAAGCGCATGAATAGTTTCAAACAAGTCCCATATTCGTTCATATACCATTCATCCGATTCCGATGAAACTTTGGTGAGTTGTTGTGTACACTCCTGCAAATGTTTCTGACTTAATAAATCCATATTACAATAGGTAGCGCACGAATTGATGCAACAAATGAGTGACGGCACGTGAATCGTTTCAACAAAGTCCCGTATGTGTTCAAACATTCATCCGATCGTTATGAAACTTTGGCGAGGTATTGTGTACACTCCCGTCAAGATTTCTCACTTAGTAAATCCATTTTACAATAGGTAGCGCACGAGTATATTCAACAAATGAAAGAATGTCGCGTGAATCGTTTCAGCTATGTCCCATATGCATTCATATACCATTCATACGATTACGATGAAACTTTGGTGAATTGTTGTGTGCACACCTGCGATGGTTTCTGACTTAGTAAATCTATTTTACAATAGGTAGCACACGAGTAAATTCAACAAGTGAGTAATGGCCCGCGTATCGATTCAAAAACATTCCATATGCGTTCATATACCATGCATCCAATTGCGATGGAACATTGGTTAGTTTTTGTGTTCCCCTCCTGCAAAGGTCTAAAAATCAGTAAATCCATTTTGCAATAAATGATACACAAATGGTTTCAAGAAATGAGTGACGGCGCGCGAATCATTTCAACAAAGTCCTGTATGCTTTCATACACACATCAAAAAAAGTTTTGCATCACCTCGGTTCCCAGATCTCCGGCATATAGACGTTGACTGTGTATATTGTATCAAAGATACAGTCCCTTTGACTGTTCATAGATGTCACTAAAACTGCTCAAAGATGTAAACAACCATGCATGAGCAGGGCCTATTAGACGGAGGGGGTACGACAGCCGATCAGTTCCAGTCATTCCACCAGGACGAAGGTACGCTGCTCATGTTGTCTGTAGTTCTACCATGCCTAGAAGGTCAATACCGCAGTTCGATCGCGTCCGCATTGTTACTTTGTGTCAAGAAGGGCTCTCAACAAGGGAAGTTTCCAGGCGTCTCAGAGTGAACCAAAGCGATGTTGTTCGGACATGGAGGAGGTACAGAGATACAGGAACTGTCGATGACAGGCCTCGCTCAGGCCGCCCAAGGGCTACTACTGTAGTGGATGACCGCTACTTACGGATTGCCGCTCGGAGGAACCCTGACAGCAATGCCACCATGTTGAATAATGCGTTTCGTTCAGCCACAGGACGTCGTGTTTCAACTCAAACTGTGCGCAATAGGCTGCATGATGCGCAACTTCACTCCCGACGTCCATGGCGAGGTCCAGCTTTGCAACCCCGACACCATGCAACGCGGTACAGATGGGCCCAACAACATGCTGAATGGACCCCACAGAATTGGCATCACGTTCTCTTCACCGATGAGTGTCGCATATGCCTTCAACCAGACTATCGTCGGAGACGTGTTTGGAGGCACCCTGGTCAGGCTGAACGTCTTAGACACACTGTCCAGCGAGTGCAGCAAGGTGGTGGTTCCCTGATGTTTTGGGGTGGCATTATGTGGGGCCGACGTACGCCACTGGTGGTCATGGAAGGCTCCGAAACGGCTTTACGATACCTGAATGACATCCTCCGACCCATAGTGCACCCATATCGGCAGAATATTGGAGAGGCATTTGTCTTCATGGACGACAATTCTCGACCTCATCGTGCACATCTTGTGAATGCGTTCCTTCAAGATAACGACATCGCTCGACTACAGTGGCCAGCATGTTCGCCAGACATGAACCCTATCGAACATGCCTGGGATATGTTGAAAAGGGCTGTTTATGGACGTCTTGACCCACCAACCACTCTGAGAGATTTACGCCGAATTGTCGTTGAGGAGTGGGACAATTTGGACCAACAGTGTCTTGATGAACTTGTGGATAGTATGCCACGACGAATACAGGCATGCATCAATGCAAGAGGACGTGCTACTGGGTATTAGAGGTAGTGGTGTGTACTGCAATCTGGACCACAAATGCTGAAAGTCTAGCTGTATGATGGTACAACATGCAATGTGTGGGTCTCATGAGCAATAAAACGAGCTGAAATGTTGTTTGTGTTGATCTCTATTCCCTTTGTATTTAAAGGTTCCGGAACTCTTGGAACCGAGGTGTTGCAAAACTTTTTTTGATGTGTGTATATCACACATCCAATTGCAATGGAATTTTGGTGAGTTGCTGTGCACGCTTCCACGAATGTTTATGAATTAATAAATCCATTTTACAATATTTTAGAAGCAGTTAACGGAAGATGAAAGAAAATATTATTTGATTGCCCTTTCAACGCATGCCGGGTACAGCTTGTATTTGATAAGAAAGAGTTAACCTCTGATTTCAGGAAGTGTATCAGGTGATGATTCAGGTGACCACAGTTGTGGGGTGGGCTAAAAGCTGTGTATGGTCCTGTGGCATCAGCTCTTATACGCAGTGGTAGTATGACATAGGCACCCTGCTGGAGGTCCGTGCATGTCTTCAGTTTATCCCTGATATAAGGAACTGTATCAGATGATGATTCAGGTGACCTCAGTGGTGGTGAGGGCTAATAGCTGTGTATGGTCCAGTGGAATCAGCCCTTATACACAGTGGTAGTATGACATAGGCACCCTGCTGGATGTTCATGCATGTCCTCAGTTAACCCCTAATTTAAGGTTTTGTATCAGACGATGATTCAGATGACCACACATTCGTGGGGAGAGCTAAAAGCTATGTATGGTCCAGTGGTATCAGACCTGATACACAGTGGTAGTATGACATAGGCACCCTGATGTAGGTCCCTGCATGTCTTCAGTTAACCCCTGATATAAGAAACTGTAGCAGGATGATAATGTAGGTGACAACAGTCGCGGTGAAGGCTAAGAGTAGTGTATTGTCCAATGATATTATCCCGAACGCTGATAGTTGTAGTTTGACATGCATCAGCTGTTGGGAGAATAGTTGAAGCCTGGTATTGTTAGGATGAAGCAGCAACAGTTGATGGACTAGCACTGCTGTTCGGTTGGCCTCGGAAGTCGCACTCTGACTGGCCCAAGCGATTGCCAGCACTTGGTAGCAAGGAAATACAAGCATCATACTGTATAATACAACACTATAGACCATTTCGATACTGGCATCACCACCGTTTTCATAAGATAGGATATAAAACATGCATAGCAAGGTAGTATTTAGTGCCTCAGCCAAAATAAGCAAAATTTGTACACCATAAGCGGAGCTTATAAGATTCCCCACGTGACAGAGTGTCATATGTATTTTTAACATATTATTCAATTCCTCTAACTTTGCAAATATAGTAGCAGGAGGAGATAGTGTACTTATCACGACATCAAAACAAGTGTCAGTGCTATTATAGAACGCATTGTCATCCTGAACTCCGAAAATATTTAAGAGCTTGGTATTCAGGAGATAAAACATATGTCTGAGAATCAGGACGATACATAAGTACTGTAGACCAACAATGCTTTCGACACAGTATGCTATATGTACCATTATTCCTTGCGCTGTTCCTAACATGAACACCTCAGCAGCACATGTTCCCCAGGTGTAGAGCAATAATGTACAAGCAACAACCATGAAAACAAATCGAGCCTTCTTATGAAAGGGATGTGTTTTACAACCTAAGACCTTGTTAGTAGATTCCAGGAACTTCAAAATGTCAATAACGTAATTCTTGGTACTCATTATGTTCAACAAAATGGGTATTATAGATGCGGAGTAGTAGAAAATATAACTAATCACTGTGGTAATAAATTCAACCGATGTAACTTGATGGACAACAACATCCTTTAAATCGAACACGTCAGAGACAGAGAAAGCGATTAAGGTGACGAGGATTATGATCGAATATACGAGACAATACTTAGAGATCCTTACAGTCAGTTTAGTTGAACCTCGTACACCTCTTTCTTCGGTGAAGCAAAATGGACCAACTCCTAAGACCTTTGAAATACAAAATAATGGTTTAAGTGCATAATATAGTGTGAAGCTAGAAGTTTCTACTTTGGTCCGACCTGTTACTCTGGTAGCTTCCATATTAACACGTTATTTCTTGAGTAGCTTTATGTTTGATTATGTCACTAATGGCTGTACCGGTATCACTCGCGCAAATCATCAGAACTAGAATTAGTTTAGTAAGTAGTTCAGCAATGGTTTTTAATAACAGTATTACTCTGGATTAAAGTAAACTGTTACCTTTATGTTACAACTCTAATTGAATCTTTTCCTCATATGTTTCAGCCCGTGAATTAGCCAGTCACCATAAGTTTGTCCAGTGTAATTGTGATTCTCACAAACATTCCGCATCAATATAAATAACACTTTGGGACTTCCTATCCCAGATTTTTTGATTAGTGTTAGTCCTTTAAATAATCAAAGGAGAGGGCGGCACTAGTTCCAGCGCCAGTGAAGATCTATGCACATTTTAATGGAATCTCCTCGTTTTATCGTGTAATGAATTTTTTTCGAATTCAGATCGTAATTTTCTTAGAAGAGAAACATCTTTGCCAACTAAATTGTAAACTCAAGCACATAAGGCTAACCAGTGATTTTATAGATTAAGCATATTATTTCTTTGACCAGTGTTCGTTTATTATTAGTATTTTGAGACTTTTGCTCTGATCAAATACCGTAGTTTCCAACCTGTCGGGATATATGAGAATGATGTTGGGCAGCACTTTATCAGGTCGCACCAATTACAAATATAATTCTCTGTAGTTTGTATTATTCTTTATATCTCATTATCATTCTTCAGTAATTTCTGGTTCGGTTACAAATATTTTTACTGTTCAATTTGTATAGGCTAATCACAGGTATTTACAGTTATATTTGCGGTCTGTTACACAGGGTTCTTCGCGTTCTGATTTCAAAGCGACAAAAGTTTTGTCAAATCAGGGACAAGGTTTTCAAACAGTTTGTTTTTAAATACTTTCAACACTTCACAAAATGTGTATGTGTTTGTATCTACTTCAAGAGAGATTCCAGATTGAACTAGAGAAGAAGATTGTAGATTTTTACGTGACCGTGAATCTTGTGATTATGAGCCACGGGACCTCCTTTTTACGTGGAATCCGAACCACAGGACATGGCATTTCACTTCGAAAATCGATTGAACTAGACACTGACAACTCGTTAAATGTATTTATCATACAAAGTTATTGTATTTTGACCAACAAATGAACAGAGGTATGGAAACTGTGCTAAATCATTTCTCAAAACCTGGATCATGTTCGTACACACACACACATACAGTTTCTTAAATTCAAAATTCATAAGAAATCTACGTCCTGGTGAAATAACTTTTCCTCGTTGTGCAGTAATGACAGAAACTGTGACAGTTCTTCTGTTCCAATATGTGTGTATTTAGAGAGGAACAGTGTCCAACAACAACTCAACATAACACTAACCGTTCCTCGTTGTGTAGTAACTGTGACAGTTCTTCAGTCCAGTTCCAATATTTACAGACGAACAGTGATCAACAATAAATTAAAGTCAACGTTTCTAAAAGGAAGGTCCTTTTGTGTAATATGGCAGTTGTTGAAATTCAACAAGGAGTTGGTTTCTTTAGAACAAGCTTCATAATATCGCCAGAGGACACTAAGCTGACGCATGAGCGCGCTACTAGAACAGAGTTCGACAATTAGAACGTCAATATGTTGTGCGTGTTCATGTTATTTGTTTGTTCGTTTTGATTTAATCTGATAGGAAAACGTTTCCAGAGGTCATATGGAACTTGAAACACGCAAGGCTTTGGTTTCACTTTCATAGGAGCCAGCATAGACAATATACGAGGCACGTCCAGAAAGTAAGATCCGTTTGGTTATAAAATTAAATTGTGTACAGATACAGAAAAAATATTTATTGCACAACATTCTATACCTCTTAAACTACTTTTTCACATAACTGCCGAACTTTTGCAGGCATTTGTCATAGCGTGACACAAGTTTTTGGATACCTTCTTCATAGAAGTTTGCCGCCGACCGTAAACGAGAGTGAAGACTCCCCTGTAAGATATCCTACCGTTTGGCCACCACTGTTAGGCAAATTGCGTGCTTACCAGGAGAACTGCGTATGTTTCGGAGTTCTCCTGACCACATACGCAATTTGTCTAACAGTGGTGGCCAAACGGTAGGATATCTTACAGGGGAGTCTTCACTCTCGTTTACGGTTGGCGGCAAACTTCTATGAAGAAGGTATCCAAAAACTTGTGCCATGCTATGACAAATGCCTGCAAAGGTTCGGCAGTTACGTGGAAAAGTAGTTTATGAGGTGTAGAATGTTGTGCAATAAATAATTTTTCTGTATCTGTACACAATTTAATTTTATTACCAAACGGAACTTACTTTCTGGACGTGCCTCGTATTTGTGATTTGATTTTAAAACTTTTAAGTAGCTTTAAGTTACTTTTTAACAATAATGAAATCTATCTCTGAGTTAAAGTTACTTTCCATGAGTTGTGACAGAGCAACTATTACGTGGGTAACGCTCAATAACGGTAATGCGAAGGTATGGTGGTACTTGTTCTTCTAAAGTGGGAGGGGCGGGATATGAACATCGTCTGCCGCTTTTACTCGAGACTACACCGGGTGAGTTAGCCGTGGTCGTTACTGCGTGGCTGTAGGTGGTCTCTTACACCCGGAAGGCAAGGAGGTTCGATTCCCCCCTCCGGCAATCTTAAGATAGTCATCTGTGGTTTCCCATCTTCCTTCCAGACAAATGTCGGGGTTGCTCCCTAACTATAGGAGGCCACTACCATCCAATTGCTCGTCCTTACATTCACACTTTCTTCCCAAGACAACTCTCCACACGTGACGGTACTTGTAGTTCACCCCATGCGTGTCTCATAGAAGAAGCTTCAAATTCTGACGAGCCGAATATTTCCTCGATAGATTCCCTTTGGTGGTCTCGAGGTACTATTGAGACCCTAATGCTAAAGATACTATGTTCTAATCCCGTTTCAGCCGAAGAAATGTTATTATAATGATGATAATAACATTTTTAATGGACTTAAGATCGATGTTATTGGCCCATATTGGTTTCTGTGAGCGGGAGAATGATGAAATGTATATTATCATCTAATGATATCCACTAACTTACAACTAAATGACGTACTGGAAGAAGAGAAGGACAAAATAAACCAATACGAAACATGTTAATACAATTAATACAAATTCCATTCAAAGTTTAGTACATGTTTCGATCCAACGATGGGACATTCTCCATAAAAATTAGAATCAAACTTAAAAAAGAAAAAAATAGATTTTTAAATTTACAATATAGCTGCTTGGATTTCCTGAAGATGCCTTAAAACACAGCATACCCCTCAATCCTTGTTAGGACAATTCATTAATAAACATTCTTTCTTTACCATTTAAAATCCAATGATATTTTCTGATCAGAATGTCAAGTGTTGGGACTCTTGTAAATACGGTGCTGCAATATGACCACAGAGTCGGCAATGATACCCTCAGCATGAGTATTGAGAAACGGAATTAATTAAAATATATTCAGGATGAAATGAAGAGACTGGAAAACAATGATAAGAACGATGAAAATATAAACTAAACAATTTATTACAATAAATATTTAAAATCAAATGGATAAGTATTTGTGTAAGATGTAAAAAATTAGAATTAATTTCAAATAAAATAAAATGGTTATCCTTACAAATATTTTTTGAAAATTATATTTAAATATCTAAAATATTTATTTTATCACTTAAGTTTTATTAAATGAGTTTTTATTTTAAGGTTTGATTCTAATTGTGGAGAAGATCTCATTGCTGGATCGAGACATGTGCATTTGAATATAATTTGCGTTCATTGTCGGAGCATTTTAATTAGTGTTCTATAACTAAAAAACTGCAGATATCTTCGCCCACATATTCGTAGACATAGATTTCAAAGCCTGCGGGTAAAGTGTCTGATGATCCAAAATACTATTATCCGTGAATGTATTAATCTCTTGTACTTGTTTCCGGTTTATGGAAACATCCTTTACAATTGGGTACAATCGTGTTGACCGACTGAATAACATACACATTTCGTTTATTACGACAACATTTACTAATGACTTCCAACATGTTTACGTCAGCAGTTGATATTATGTGAATTCTTAACTGTCATTCCCTCGCATAATATTCCCATTCCTATAGGGTTGGTGGGAAAAGAGAGATGAGTCTTATGTTGGTGGATGGATTTTACGGCCGGATGTCCTTAAATCACATAGCTTATCAGGGTGTTATTGAGAGATATAAAGGAGTGGATATGAATTAAGCTGAGCAAGAAGTTGTAAGAAGTTGGTAGGAAGCCTGCTAGAAGATACTGCCCCAGTTTCGCCTGGATTTGAAAACGACAAGCCATGGAAAACCAATACAAGAATGTCTGACTGAGAGATTCGAACCGATTTGCTTTTCCAGTCCATAGACAGTCAGATCCTACGGTCGCGACTTGGCACTCATAACTATCGCGATCGGCAACTGTGGTGTGTATTATAATACTTTATAAAAATATGTGTGATTTTTGTCATTTAAGAAAGAAATACAGAACAAGAAAATCTTAGCTACAAATTTAGTCTTGGGTGTGAAGAGGTAATAAATTAAGGCTGTAATACAGTGGTCTCCCCTACTAGAGCCGGGCGTTTACCAATAAAATGTTTTCATTCAAAAAAGTGTTGGCGAAGAAAGCATTTCAAAATAAGAAGAATTTTCTGCTCAAGGAGCACCTCTACTTGAAGATAAGGAAGTAATTTTTCAAGACCTTTGTTTGGAGTATGTTGACCTATGGTTGTGAAACATGGACACTTGGGAAAAGAGAAGAATCAAAACTTGAGGCAGCTGAAATGTGGTTTTGGAGACGAATGACCCGAACAAGCTGGATGGAAAGAAGGATAAATTAGCTTAAAACTCAGCAATTCTTCTAGGTTTGTGCCGTGTCTTGTGTGGGGTTTCGCCTAGGACACCAAGCTAGGCTCATCGGCGGGCTCTTGGTGTCCCCGCCCGGACCCCCACAGGAGTGACGAACTGCGCGCCACCTCCCTTTATATAAGGTGCTACTGCACCACTTGACTACGAGAACTAAAAGTTCAAGCAGTCTTAACCTCCCTATGAAGGCTTCCAAAAAGATGGTATATTGGCTTTCACGGCCGGTGAATTAAAACTCAGCAATTCTTCTAGGTTTGTGCCGTGTCTTGTGTGGGGTTTCGCCTAGGACACCAAGCTAGGCTCATCGGCGGGCTCTTGGTGTCCCCGCCCGGACCCCCACAGGAGTGACGAACTGCGCGCCACCTCCCTTTATATAAGGTGCTACTGCACCACTTGACTACGAGAACTAAAAGTTCAAGCAGTCTTAACCTCCCTATGAAGGCTTCCAAAAAGATGGTATATTGGCTTTCACGGCCGGTGAATTAAAACTCAGCAATTCTTCTAGGTTTGTGCCGTGTCTTGTGTGGGGTTTCGCCTAGGACACCAAGCTAGGCTCATCGGCGGGCTCTTGGTGTCCCCGCCCGGACCCCCACAGGAGTGACGAACTGCGCGCCACCTCCCTTTATATAAGGTGCTACTGCACCACTTGACTACGAGAACTAAAAGTTCAAGCAGTCTTAACCTCCCTATGAAGGCTTCCAAAAAGATGGTATATTGGCTTTCACGGCCGGTGAATTAAAACTCAGCAATTCTTCTAGGTTTGTGCCGTGTCTTGTGTGGGGTTTCGCCTAGGACACCAAGCTAGGCTCATCGGCGGGCTCTTGGTGTCCCCGCCCGGACCCCCACAGGAGTGACGAACTGCGCGCCACCTCCCTTTATATAAGGTGCTACTGCACCACTTGACTACGAGAACTAAAAGTTCAAGCAGTCTTAACCTCCCTATGAAGGAAAAGCCTTCATAGGGAGGTTAAGACTGCTTGAACTTTTAGTTCTCGTAGTCAAGTGGTGCAGTAGCACCTTATATAAAGGGAGGTGGCGCGCAGTTCGTCACTCCTGTGGGGGTCCGGGCGGGGACACCAAGAGCCCGCCGATGAGCCTAGCTTGGTGTCCTAGGCGAAACCCCACACAAGACACGGCACAAACCTAGAAGAATTGCTGAGTTTTAATTCACCGGCCGTGAAAGCCAATATACCATCTTTTTGGAAGCCTTCATAGGGAGGTTAAGACTGCTTGAACTTTTAGTTCTCGTAGTCAAATGGTGCAGTAGCACCTTATATAAAGGGAGGTGGCGCGCAGTTCGTCACTCCTGTGGGGGTCCGGGCGGGGACACCAAGAGCCCGCCGATGAGCCTAGCTTGGTGTCCTAGGCGAAACCCCACACAAGACACGGCACAAACCTAGAAGAATTGCTGAGTTTTAATTCACCGGCCGTGAAAGCGAATATACCATCTTTTTGGAAGCCTTCATAGGGAGGTTAAGACTGCTTGAACTTTTAGTTCTCGTAGTCAAGTGGTGCAGTAGCACCTTATATAAAGGGAGGTGGCGCGCAGTTCGTCACTCCTGTGGGGGTCCGGGCGGGGACACCAAGAGCCCGCCGATGAGCCTAGCTTGGTGTCCTAGGCGAAACCCCACACAAGACACGGCACAAACCTAGAAGAATTGCTGAGTTTTAATTCACCGGCCGTGAAAGCCAATATACCATCTTTTTGGAAGCCTTCATAGGGAGGTTAAGACTGCTTGAACTTTTAGTTCTCGTAGTCAAGTGGTGCAGTAGCACCTTATATAAAGGGAGGTGGCGCGCAGTTCGTCACTCCTGTGGGGGTCCGGGCGGGGACACCAAGAGCCCGCCGATGAGCCTAGCTTGGTGTCCTAGGCGAAACCCCACACAAGACACGGCACAAACCTAGAAGAATTGCTGAGTTTTAATTCACCGGCCGTGAAAGCCAATATACCATCTTTTTGGAAGCCTTCATAGGGAGGTTAAGACTGCTTGAACTTTTAGTTCTCGTAGTCAAGTGGTGCAGTAGCACCTTATATAAAGGGAGGTGGCGCGCAGTTCGTCACTCCTGTGGGGGTCCGGGCGGGGACACCAAGAGCCCGCCGATGAGCCTAGCTTGGTGTCCTAGGCGAAACCCCACACAAGACACGGCACAAACCTAGAAGAATTGCTGAGTTTTAATTCACCGGCCGTGAAAGCCAATATACCATCTTTTTGGAAGCCTTCATAGGGAGGTTAAGACTGCTTGAACTTTTAGTTCTCGTAGTCAAGTGGTGCAGTAGCACCTTATATAAAGGGAGGTGGCGCGCAGTTCGTCACTCCTGTGGGGGTCCGGGCGGGGACACCAAGAGCCCGCCGATGAGCCTAGCTTGGTGTCCTAGGCGAAACCCCACACAAGACACGGCACAAACCTAGAAGAATTGCTGAGTTTTAATTCACCGGCCGTGAAAGCCAATATACCATCTTTTTGGAAGCCTTCATAGGGAGGTTAAGACTGCTTGAACTTTTAGTTCTCGTAGTCAAGTGGTGCAGTAGCACCTTATATAAAGGGAGGTGGCGCGCAGTTCGTCACTCCTGTGGGGGTCCGGGCGGGGACACCAAGAGCCCGCCGATGAGCCTAGCTTGGTGTCCTAGGCGAAACCCCACACAAGACACGGCACAAACCTAGAAGAATTGCTGAGTTTTAATTCACCGGCCGTGAAAGCCAATATACCATATAAATTAGCTTGTTCTGAACCAAATTCAGGAGAATTGATGCCTGTTGGACACCATCAAGAAAAGGAAAGCAAAATTCTTGGTACACATACTCAGACATGACACTCTCCTCCAGGTAATTTTGGAAGAAAAAAGTTTGGGGAAAAATCCAAGGGGACAACCAAGACAATCGTATCTCAAGAACATTGTCAAGGAGAAGGATTGTGACTCATATGTCAATATGAAGAGAACTGCTGAAGATCGTAAGATATGGCTGCAACGACAAGGCTTTTAGCCTTTAGAAGCTGATGATAATGATTCAAAAAAGGAAACAACAGTAATTGTATAATAACTTTTTGCTATGCAACAGCCCTTGAATGAGAAATAATATGAAATTGTCTAAAGAGATTGCAGGTTCTACACAAAATCATTGATATTGCACCTTTAATAAGAATCAGTTAAGCCCTAATGTAAGAGCGTGGTGAAGGCTACAAGAAGCTTAATGTCCAGTGGTATCAACCCTTACACTAACAGTTGTAGTGTGACATGGGCCGCCGGCTGGAGGTTAACACATTTCTTCATTTAACCTCTGATATAAAGAACTGTAGCAGGATGATAATGTAGGTGGCATCAGTCGCGGTGAAGGCTAAGAGTAGTGTATTGTCCAATGATATTATCCCAAACGCTGACAGTTCCAGTTTCACATGCGTCAATTGTTGGGAGAATTGTTGAAGTCTGATATTGTTAGGATGAAGCAGCAACAGTTGATGGACCAGCACTGCTGTTCGGTTCGCCTCGGAAGTAGCTCTCTGACTGGAACCAGCGATTATGAGCTCTCGGTAGCAGGGAAATACAAGCATTATAACGAGTAGTAGAACACCATAGATCTTTTCAGTACCGACATCTTCTCCGGAATCATCAGATATGAGATGAAAAATGTGTAACAGAGTTGACATTAGAGCCTCAGCGTAAAATTATCAGAATTTGTACACCATAAGGGGAGGTTATAAGAGTCATGGCAGAGTGTCATATGGATTTTTAACTTTTTTTTTTGAGACGTTTCGGCCATCAATGGACCACGATGTTCTTCACTCATATGATCACTGTAATGCTTGTTTTCTTGTCTGCCAGTAGATCTTCATTCTTGACGAATGTTCTGCTCTCCTTTCTTCCGTCCACTTGCAGCGAGGGCGAGGCATCACAGATGTTAAAGGGTGTAGATTACTGGTTGATTTAACCGCCTTTCTGAACAGGTTCCTATCCCAAACCAGAGCTTGATTGATTCGAGCTTCTGTTAGGTCCTTTTTAACTTGCATCGACCATTTACAATATGATATTTTTTTTTTAGATATTGATGAGTGGATTCGATATGAAAGTCGATGATGCTCCATCCGCTCCAAATGTCCTAAGAAAGACATTCTCCTTTTTCTCATCACACTCACCAAATCTTCTATATGTTCAAATAATTAATTGTTATGTCTTCTTCTGTAAGTACCATTATCATAAACAGGTCCTAATATTTTCCTTAGCATTTTCCGATCCTTAAGTTCTAATTTTCTCAATGAACCTTTGTTTGTCATCTGTAAGCATTCTGCGGCTTATAGTGCTGACGGCCTAATTACTGTGTTATAATGACAAAGTTAGACATTCCGGGACAAGCTTTTACTTTTGTAAATGTTTTTACAGGTTTGAAAGGCACCTTCCAATTTGTTACATCTGCTCTCAATGGCAGCTATTTCTGAATAATTAGGGGTAATCCATTCCCCTAGGTATTTAAATTTTTGGACTTTTTTGATTTTTTGCAGACCAATCGTGATGAATTTTGAGGCATCTTTGACATTTGTGATAAAATTAGTTTTATGGAAGGCCATTTTAAGTCCAGTTTTAGCAGCTATGGTTTGTAGTTTATTAAGTTGGTCAGTGGCCTCTTCCATTGTATTAGCGAACAAAGCAATGTCATCTGCATAAGCGAGACAGTTTATATTCAGGTCTTCTTTTTTATAACCAATTCGAATACCATAATTATTTGGTATGATTGTTAACCATTCTCTTATAATTTTTTCCAAGACACAGTTGAACAGCATCGGTGATCCCAGATCACCTTATCTACAGCCAGTCTTGATTGCAAAGGCTTCGGACAATTCACCACGAAATTTGACCTTAGAAATGGTGTTTTCTAAGCTTGCTTTGACAAATTAATTGATTTATTGTCTAGGCCAAACTCACGTAAGGTGTTAATTATTGTGTCTCTATGAATGCAATCATAAGCCTTTTGAAAGTCCACAAAAATCACAACATAAGGTTTTGATCGTACCGTACAGTAGGAAATTATGGTCTTAATGTTATGAATTTGTTCAGGACAGGATCTTGATTTCCTGAAACCAGCTTGATATTCCCCTAACTGACGGTCTAATATCGGTTCTGCTCTGTTCAGAAGAGCCCTTGCAAATATTTTGTACGTTACCGGTACCAGTGAAATACCTCTATAATTATTTGGGTCGGATTTATCCCCTTTCTTATGTATAGGATGAATGATGGCGGAAGTCCAATCCTCCGGCAATTTTTAGCCTATTTTCAATTTTGAAAAAATAGGCTTATGAGATCACCTTTTGTCCGTGTGTGTGTGCGGTGTGTGTGATTCGTGTGTGTGCCCCCCCCTAATAAAATCTAAACGGCTGGAGCGATTTCAATGAAACTCGGAAAGTTCATAGCACTATTCCCGGCGACCTCGAACGTGCCCTTCAAATTTTGTTACGACTCACCAATCCAACATGGCTGCTGTGCGAAATATTTCACCAGCATTCAATATCTCCGAAACTATTACCGATATTACCCTGACATTTACTATGGTGATAGAGGGAACTACTATAAGTTCACTTATGTGACTTTTGAGAACCTGGTAACTACAAAACCAACATGGCGGCCAAGCGAATTTGCGACTTTTAAATAGACGTTTCTCGCGATTTGACCATACAAACGCAATGAAACTTGGTACAGTATATGTTTATATACATTGTAATGCACCGACATCTAACTTCGTTCAATTGTTTACATAATCACAAGATGGCGGATGTGCGAATTATTTCACCGGCATTCTATATCTCTGAAACTATTAGCGGTAAAACCCTGAAATTTTGTACGGAGATAAAGAGCACTACTGGAAGTCCATCTATAAGACTTTCAAAAACCGGTTAACTACAAAACGAACATGGCGGCCAAGCGAATTTGAAAATTTTAAATAGACCTTTCTCGCGATTTAATGTTCCAAGCGCACTGAAACCTGGCACAGGAAATATTTATACACATTGTAATCCACTGGTATCTAATTTAGTTCAATCGTTTACATAACCTCAAGATGGCGGCAGTGCAAATTTTAAAATTATGATTTTATTTATTGTGATGTAGTCATGCGATCGAAGTGAAAGTTTGAATAATGAACCTACGCAATAATTTTCCTTTAATGGTACATGACTATGGCCTATACATTTAACAATCCAACATGGCGACCATCCGAAATATTTAGACGATACTGAATATCTACGAATCTATTTTAGCAATCAAACTGCATTTTTTAATGTTCATAGGGGCTATGAACTTAAGTTCACCTATAGGACTTTAAATAACCTGGTGATCACAAATCCAACATGGCGGTGACGCGAATTATAAATATTCACATGGACGTTTCTCGCAATTTAACCATCCGCGTGCAGTGAAACTTGGTACAGTAAATCCTTATACGAATGTTAATCCACTGGCATCTAATTTATTCAATTGTTTCCATAACCTCAAGATGGCAGCTGTGAAAAATTTTAAAATCTCCTGGTTTTTTCTTGTGTCCTAATTATGCGATTGAAGTTTGAATACTACACGTTCACAATAATCTGCATGTAACAGTACATAACTCTAGGACCTACATATATAAAATCCAACATGGCGACCATCCGAAATATTTAGTCGGTTCTCAATATCTACGAATCTATTACAGCAATCAAACTGAAATTGTGTATGTTGATAGTGGCAATTAACATAAGTAGGATATATGAAAATAGGCTGTATAGTTCTTCACGGAACTACTTGTTCAATATGCCATATTTCTTCAATGGTTTTCTGGAGACAAATGATGGAGTTATTATCTGCATATTTCCATAATTCAGCCACAATACTATCCTCCCCAGAGGCCTTATTATTTTTTAGCCCCTTGATGATTTGTGTTATTTCTTCGACAGAGGGTGGTGAGCTGTCGTGGTATGCAACGCTAGGATAGAAAGCAAGCTGTTCAGTAGGTATGTCCGTGTTCAAAAGAGTTTCAAAATATTCTCCAAAGGCTTTAGCACAGTCTTTATTACTGAGATTAAGTTTACCATCAGATCCTCGGATGTGAAGAGTAGGGGCGACGTATTTGGACAGTTGGTGCTTAAAAGTTTGATAGAAATCCCTTGTTTTGTGTCTTTGAAAACCATCTTCAATTTTTAACATATTATTCAATCCCTCTAAATTTCTAATTTACATACTCGTGTCTTAATTACCATTATAGGTGAGTTGCATACGACTGTTTATGTTCGACGATAATTATAACTTTATTATAAGTTCTAACATAAATATTCATAAATATCTGTGAGATTCAGTTAATTCAGTTAGTGAAGAGGGCGTGGTCAAGGCACTCCGAAAGCAGAAACCATTCACTTTGCTTGCCAACACAGAAATATGTTGGATTTTGAGCGTAAGCACGAAGGTATCCTTACCTAATTGGTCACACAACTGTTTCTTGAGCTCTGATTGGTGGGAGAAACTGTTTCATAATGAAAAATAGTGTTATAATGAGCCTCATTATGATACAGTTTTCTGACAGATAATGTTTACATATCGACATTATCGAACATAAATATAGCCTACTAGCAGAACAAGGACCAACTGTCAATGTGATCGTTATCATAGAACAAATTGTCATCCTTAACACCGAAAATATTTAAGAGTTTGGTGTTCAGGACGTAAAACCTATGCCTGAGTATCAGGACGATGCACACAAACTGTAGAGTGACAATGATTTCGACACAGAAGGACAAGTGAACCATTATTCCTCGCGCCCATTTCGAAATAACTACCTCAGCAAATTGTATGTACTGTAGGATATTTAATATTAAATCAATAGCAATAGTGCCCGGCTTCACCCGGTGGATTTGATCTTTTTATGGATGATAATGAATACTACTACAGAACTGGCACATAATACTTAAATTAACAGAAACAAATATTTAAAAATATAACCTTTGTTGGTGTTGGTGTTGGTGTTGGTGTTGGTGTTGGTGTTGGTGTTGGTGTTGGTGTTGGTGTTGGTGTTGGTGTTGGTGTTGGTGTTGGTGTTGGTGTTGGTGTTGGTGTTGGTGTTGGTTTTGGTGGTGGTGGTGGTGGTGGTGGCGGCGGCGGCGGCGGCGGCGGCGGCGGCGGTGGTGGTCATTTTCCCGTAATGATAATGAAAATAATGAATAGGGAAATGGCTATTTACTAACTACAGTACTGACACATGTAATTTACAAACGAATTGAAAAATATGATTAGAAAGAGGAGTATGTGACATAAAAGACACTGCCCAGGGCCTAGGCTATATCTCATTGGCTGTTAGAAAAGTAGAGATCAATAGTGTCGAATTTCGTCACATAGTGCCATAGGAAAATAATCAGAGCACTTTGGAAAACTTTGCCTGTCCCGAGCTCCTGAAGTAGCAATAGTGTCATTTATCGCCACATACCGCTCAAGGATAAGGTTCTGAATAATTGAAAGTAAATTTGAAAGCACCAACGCTTATTGCAGCTAATTACCTCTATGTACTGCGCCAACACTATCGCACTTATACAGAGGCATAATATTATCATGATGATAACTGTTTTACGGGGCCTAAGAAATCTTCTTGCAATAATTACTCCCAGTGACTCCAATTTAATAGCAGCGCAAGTTGTAACTATTTACGCAATTCTGTTAGGGGCGACGTGATGCAGCTCTCATTGCCAGCCAACAATTGACTTATTAAAATACTCTTACAGTTACACTATACGGACATGAATGGTTCTAGGACCTTAAAACGTAGTTTTCAAGTTCATTTTGTCTGTTGTTCTAAATGTAGGGAAAGGAGAGAGTTGTTCAAAATATCAAGTGGACAGTGTTACCCGCAGGGTTCCAAAGGGTAAGTACATTAAGTTTGGTTAAGATCGGTTAAACGATGTACACTTGTACCAAAGGGCCTAAATGCAGGGAATGGAGTGGTCTGTCCGAAATTTCACGTAGACAGTGTTACTCGCAGGGTTCCAAAGGGTAAGAATACAAATTTTGGTTCAGATCGGTGAAGCGGTGTAGATTTGTATAAATAACAGACAGACAAACCAACATTGAGCTTTATACCGTTTTTACACATGCTAGTGCAACAATCACAATAACGCAGGTTATCACAAACATTCTACACACACACACACCCATGTACACAGGGCAACATGACCACGATGTCTAAGCCCCGCAAATGAAATAACAACTGTCTACAAACGAAAACTGCAAACCGTGATAGGAGAATGTAGGTATGTTTGCCACTATTTTTTTCTGACAGGATAGCATTACATTACAATTTGCTAATATGCTGATTTGCTGTGCATACGATAGCATAGAGATCCTATGTGTCCTTTAGCAAATTTTACCGGACTATCGTTATACAGAGTAAATCGTTGTCGCCTAGCGACAATATGTCCGTCAAGTTATTAGATCGGTGAAACGGTGTAGATTTGTGCAAAAGGGCCTAAATGCGGGGAATGGAGTGGTATGTCCGAAATTTAACATAGCCTAAACTATTCCTCTTGAATTAGGCTATCATATACAAAAAGAATTCTTCGAATCCGACTGTTAGTTCCAGAGATTAGCGCGTTTAAACACATAAACACACAAACAAACACACAAACTCTTCAGCTTTATTATATTAGTATAGATGTCAAACATATAATTACCACCTCAATGTTAGAATTTAAGTTTTTGAGACTAATAAATTTTAAAAGAGAAGGCCGGGAGCCCTAACTTCGCAACAATAAATACATCTCTACATACTGTAGTATAAAACAATGTCCACGATTACTGGATGTTGCATGTAATCTTGGGAACCACTGGAAGGATTTTGATGCGGTTTTCACCATTCTGTAAAGGATATGTCGAGGAAGGTTTCTGTAGAAAATAATTTATTTATGATCAAAGGAAGCCGAGCAGTAACGATTTCAATGAAAACATCGAAAAAGCCTGGCGACCGTGCGCTATATAAGTTTACGCTGGGCAACCTGTTAAGAATATCAATATACAATGAGTGTAAGAATTGTTCACCATGAAAAGTTCTACAAAAAAAAAAGTCCACGAGAGCATCTTCAATACATCGCCCTCTATAAGTGCTTTTACATTTCCATTTCCTTCAACAATCTCGATCGTATTACTGAGGCGACATTGTACGAACAAAGTCTCGTATGCGTTTAGATACCATTCATCAGATTGCGATGAAACTTGGGTGAGTTATTGTGTACACTCCCGTGAAGATTTCTAACATAGTAAATTCATTTTACAAAAGGTAGCGGAAGAGTAGATTCAACCAATGAAAGGACAGCGAGCGAATCGTTTCAGCAAAGTCCCACATGCGTTCATATACCACACATCCCATCGCGATGGAACATTGGCGAGTTTTTCCGTACCCTCGTGCGAAGGTCTAGGAATTAGTAAATCAATTTTACAATAGGTAGTGCATGACTAGATTCAACCAATTAAAGATCAGCGCGCTAATCGTTTCAACAAAGTCCCGTATGCATCCATATACCGTACATCCCATTGCGATGGAATTTTAGTGAGTTGTTGTGCACACTCCCACGAATGTTTCTGATTTAATAAATCCATTTTACAATACTTTAGAGGCAGTTAACGGAAAAATAAAAATAATATTGTGTATTGTAAAACACTTCAACAATGAAAATTACAACGCCATTACTTTATTTGATTGGCATTGCAACGCATGCTGGGTACAGCTTGTATTTGATAAGCATTGAGTTCACCCCTGATGTAAGGAACTGTATCAGATGATGATTCAGGTGACCTGGTCCAGTGATCAGCCCTTATGCACAGTGGTTGTATGACATAGGCCAGCTGCTAGAGGTCCATGCATGTCTTCAGTTAACCCCTGATATAAGGAACTGTAGCAGGATGACAATGTAGGTGACAACAGTCGCGGTGAAGGCTAAGAGTAGTGTATTGTCCAATGTTCTTATACCGAACGCAGACAGTTGTAGTTTGACATGCATCAGCTGTTGGGAGAATAGTTGAAGCCTGGTATTGTTAGGATGAAGCAGCAACAGTTGATGGACCAGCACTGCTGTTCGGTTGGCCTCGGAAGTCGCACTCTGACTGGACCAAGCGATTGCCAGCACTTGGTAGCAAGGTAATACAAACATCATAATGTATAGTGCAGCATTAGGGACCATATCGGTACTGCCATCACCACCGTGTTCATCAGATATGATATAAAAAATGCATAGCAAGGTGGACATTAGTGCCTCAGACAAAATAAGCAAAATTTGTACACCATAAGCGGAGCATATTAGATTCCCCACGTGACAGAGTGTCATATGGACTTTTAACATATTATTCAATCCCTCTAACTTTTCAAATATAGTAACAGGAGGAGATATTATACTTCTCGCCTCTAAATTAGCTGGTGTCATTTCTCGGACATAAAAACAAGTGTCAGTGCTATTATAGAACACATTGTCATCCTTTACTCCGAAAATATTTACGAGCTTGGTATTCAGGAGATAAAACCTATGTCTGAGAATCAGGACGGTACATACGTATTGTAGACCAACAATGCTTTCGACACTGAATGATATATGTAACATTATTCCTTGCGCTGAGTCTATCATGAACGCCTCAGTAGCACATGTTCCCCAGATGAGGAGATATAGTGTACAAGCAACAGCCATGAAAACCAATCGAGCCTTCTTATGAAAGGGATGTGTTTCACAGCCTAAGACCTTGTTAGTAGATTCCAGGATCTTCAAAATGTCGATAACGTAATTCTTGGTACAGATTATGTTCAACAAAACGGGTATTATAGATGCGGAGTAGTAGAAAACAATACCAATCACTGTGGTAATTAACTCAACCGATGTAACTTCATGGACAAGAACATCCTTTAAATCGAACACTTCGGAGACAGAGAAAGCGATTAAGGTGACGAGGATTATGATAGAATATACGAGACAATACTTAGAGATCCTTACAGTCAGTTTAGTTGAACCTCGTACACCTCTTTCTTCGGTGAAGCAAAATGGACCAACTCCTAAGACCTTTGAAATACAAAATAACGGTTTAAGTGCATAATATAGTGTGAGGCTGGAAGTTGCAACTTTAGTCCGATCTGTTACCTTGGAAGCTTCCATATTAACACGTTATTTGTTGAGTAGTTTTATGTTTGATTATGTCAGCAATGGCTGTACCGGTATCACTCGCACAAATGATCAGAAATATAATTAGTTTAGTAAGCAATGGTTTTAATAACAATATTACTCTGGATAAAAACTGAGCCTGCGTGGCTTAGGCGGCCTCACGCCGGCCTTTCACCACTGGGTCCGTGGTTCAAATCCCGGCCACTCCAAGTGAGAATTGTGCTGGACAAAGCGGAGGCGAACAGGTTTTTCTCCGGGTATTCCGGTTTTCCCTGTCACAAATATCATTCCAGCAACACTCTCCCTACCATTTCATTTCGTCTGTCATTCATTTAATCAATGTTCCAAGTAAGTGCAACAGGTTTCGGCAGCCGTTACAGTTTTTATCCTCGCCGCTAGATGGGGGCTTCATTCATTCCATTCCCTGACCCGGTCGGTCGACTGGAAGCAGGCTGTGGATTTTCATTTTCACTGTGGAAAAAAGTAAACTGTCACCTTTAAGGTACAACTCTACTTGAATCATTTCCTCAGTGTTTCCTAACGGGAATTAGCCAGTCACCATAAGTTTGTTCAGTTTAACTGTGATTCTCACAAACATTTCCGTAACGATATAAATAACACTTTGGGACTTCCTGACCCTGATTGTTTTGATTAGCGTCAATCTTTAAATAATCAAAGGAGAGGTTGGCACTAGTTCCAGCGAATAATTGAGAACACTCGGACCAGTGAAGATCTTTCACATTTTAATGAAATCTCTTCGTTTTATCGTATAATGTGATGCTTTCGAATTCAGATCACAATTTTCTTAGAAGAGAAGCATTTTTGCCTACTAAATTGGAAACTCAATCACATAAGGATAACCTGTGATTTTATAAATTATAAACTGTTCCTCGTAGTGTAGTAACTGTGACAATTTTCAGTTCCAATATCGGTGTAGTAACAGAGGAACAGTGTCCAACAACAACTCAATCTAACACTACCCGTTCCTCGTTGTGTAGTAAATGTGACAGTTCTTCAGTTCCCATATCGGTGTAGTTACAGAGGAACAGTGTCCAACAACAACTCAATCTAACACTACCCGTTCCTCGTTGTGTAGTAAATGTGGCAGTTCTTCAGTTCCCATATCGGTGTAGTTACAGAGGAACAGTGTCCAACAACAACTCAATCTAACACTACCCGTTCCTCGTTGTGTAGTAAATGTGGCAGTTCTTCAGTTCCCGTATCGGTGTAGTTACAGAGGAACAGTGTCCAACAACAACTCAATCTAACACTACCCGTTCCTCGTTGTGTAGTAAATGTGGCAGTTCTTCAGTTCCCATATCGGTGTAGTTACAGAGGAACAGTGTCCAACAACAACTCAATCTAACACTACACGTTCCTCGTTGTGTAGTAAATGTGGCAGTTCTTCAGTTCCAATATCGGTGTAGTTACAGAGGAACAGTGTCCAACAACAACTCAATCTAACACTACCCGTTCCTCGTTGTGTAGTAAATGTGGCAGTTCTTCAGTTCCAATATCGGTGTAGTTACAGAGGAACAGTGTCCAACAACAACTCAATCTAACACTACCCGTTCCTCGTTGTGTAGTAAATGTGGCAGTTCTTCAGTTCCAATATCGGTGTAGTTACAGAGGAACAGTGTCCAACAACAACTCAATATAACACTACCCGTTCCTCGTTGTGTAGTAAATGTGGCAGTTCTTCAGTTCCAATATCGGTGTAGTTACAGTGGAACAGTGTCCAACAACAACTCAGTAACCTTCCTGTTGGTGAAATAACTGCTCCTCGTTGTGCATTAACTGTGACAGTTCTCCAGTCCAGTTCCAGTATTTACAGACGAACATCCAACAAAAATTTAAGTCAACGTTTCTAAAAGGAAGGTTCATTTGTGTAATATGGCAGTTGTCAACAAGGAGGTGCTTCCTTTAGAACAAGCTTCATAATATCGCCACAGGACACTAAGCTGACGCATGAGCGTGCTACTGGAACAGAGTTCGGCAATTAGAACGTCAATATGTTGTGCGTGTTCATATTATTTGTTTGTCCGCTTTCATTTAATCTGATAGGAAAACGTTTCCAGAGGTCATGTGGCATAGGCAATTCGTAATTTGATCAAAAACTTTTAAGAAGCATTAAGTTACTTTTTAACAATAATGAAATCTACCTCTGATTTCAAGTTACTTTCCATGAATAGTGACAGTAGCGATTGCGTGGGTAACGCTCAGTAACGGCAATGCGAAGGTATGGTGGCACTTGTTCTTCTGAAGTGGGAGGGGTGGGATGTGAAGATCGTCTGTCTCTTTCACTATAGACTACCGGGTGAGTTAGCCGTGGTGGTTACGGCATGACTAATGGCAGTCGCTCACATCCGGGAGGCGAGGAGGTTCGAATCCCCCCGCCGGCAACCTTGAAGATGGTCTTCTGTGGTTTCCCATCTTCCTTCCAGGCAAATGCCGGGGTTGGTCCCTCACTATAGGCCACAGCCGCTACCTTCCAACTCCTCGCCGTTCCCTTCCAACTTCCCTCCCCAACGGTACTTGTAGCTCACCCATTGGGTGTCCGTCTCGAAGCAGCTACAAAACTGGCGAGCCGAACATGTCCTCGGACACTCCCGGCACTAAAAGCCATACGCTAAAAAGAACTATAGACTACACCGGGTTAGTTAGCCGTGGTCGTTACTGCGTGGCTGCAAACTGTAACTCTAATCCGGGAGGCAAGGAGGTTCGAATAACCCCGCCGGCAACCTTGAAGATGGTCTTGTGTGGTTTTCCATCTTCCTTCCACGCAAATTCTGGGGTTGGTCCCTAACTATAGGCAACAGCCACTACCTTCCAATTCCTCGTCCTTACATTCACACTTTTTTCCCAAGACAACACTTCACACGTGACAGTACTTGTAGTTCACCTCATGGGTGTACGCATAGAAGCAGATACAAACTCTGGCGAGCCGAACATGTCCTTGAACACTCCCGGCACTAAAAGCTATACGCTAAAAAAAACTAAATAATTATTCGTGGATTTCAAAAAAGCTTACGATTTCATTGATCGAGAGTCATTATTGAATGTTCTGGAAGAGTTTGGGGTGGATGATTCATTCAGAAAATGTATTAAACAGACTCTCGCCAACACAATATATAAGGTAAAATTCAAGAATGAAATCTCAGAGCCCTTCGAGATAAAAACTGGGGTCAGACAAGGTGATGAACTTTCTCTACTTATTTTCAATTGTATCTTGGTGGTCTTGGTGTATTATTGAGACCCTAATCCTAAAGACACTGAGTTCAAATCCCGTTTCTGCCAAAGAAAAATCATTGTAATGGTGATAATAGCATTTGTAATGTACTGAAGATCGATCTTATTGGCCCATATTGGTTTCTGTGAGGGGGATAATGATGAAATGTATATTATTTACTAATGATATCCAATAACTTAAAACTAAATTACATACTGGAAGAAGAGAAGGACAAAATTAACGAATACGGAACATGTTAATACAATTGATACAAATTCTATTCAAAGGTTAGTACACGTTTCGATCCAATAATAGGACATTCTTCATCAAAATTAGAATCAAACCTTTAAAAAGTTAATGTAATAAAACTAAGTGACGAGAAACAGAATTAACTAAGATATATACAGGATGAAATGAAGAAACTGGAAAATTATGAATAAGAGCGAGAATATATAAACTAAACAATTTATAACAAAAAATATTTAAAATCAAATGGATAAGTATTTGTGTAAGATGTAAAAAAAATAGAATTAATTTCAAATAAAATAAATGGTTATCCTTACAAATGTTTTTTGAAAATTATATTTAAATGTCTAGAATATTTATTTAATCACTTAGTTTTATTAAATTAGTTGTTATTTTAAGGTTTAATTCTAATTTTGTTGAAGAAGATCTCATTGCTGGATCGAGACATGTGCATTTGAATATAATTTGCGATGATTGGCGGAGCATTTTAATTAGTGTTCTATTACTAAAATACTCCAGATATCTTCACCCACATACTCGAAGACATAAATTTAAAAACCTTAGGGTAAAATGTCAGACGATCCAAAATAGGCTACTAGTCTACGTGAATTCATTAATCTCATGTAATTGTTTCCGGTTTATGGAAACATCCTTTACAATTGGTACAATCGTGTTGACCGACTGAATAACATACACATTTCGTTTCTTACGAAAACATTGAAGAATGACGTCCAGCATTTTTACGGCAGCAGTTTGTATTATGTGAATTCTGAACTGTCATTCCCTCGCATAATATTCCCATTCATATAGGGTTGGTGGGATCAGAGATATGAGTCTTATGTTGGTGGATGGATTTTACGGCCGGATGTCCTTAAATCACTTAGTTTATCAGGGTGTTATTGAGAGATAAGATGGAGTGAATATGAATTAAGCTGAGCGAGAAGTTGGATGGAAGCGGTCGAGGCCTGCTAGAGGGTACTGCCCCAGTTTCGCCTGCATTTGAAAACAACAAACCACGGAGAACCATTTCAAGAATGTCTGACAGAGGGATTCAAACCCATCCGTGTTTCCAGTCCATAGATAATCGACCTTATGGCCGCGACTTAGCGCTCGTAACTATCCCGATCGGCAACTATTGTGTGTGTTATTATAAACTATATATTAAAAATATTTAAGAAAATTTAACCGAGTCCGTCCGGCCATTCTATCCGGTCGATTTCCTTCATTCTTTTTTTTAATGAAAGGTATTCATGCACAGATTTGTTATCAAGTATTACAAATTACTTAACATTTGCCATTCTCAAATTATTTTATTGTTTAACTTTTTCCAACTATGAAGCAATCATATCTTTGGTTTTAATTGAGGTGCTCAGGTCGTTTTGGTCTAAGAGTGCTCAGTGAATCAAGTGCTTTCATGTGAGCTCTTAACTATTCAAATCGGCTGATTCTGAGGAATGTTATGAGTGGACATTCGATATTACATCTCATTTTTTCAACATTTTGTCTCATTTTAGCAATCATATCTTTGGTTCTAATTGAGTTACATAATTCGTTTTGGTCTAAGCTCACTCAGTGTGGATGAAGCTCTATATTTTGTGGTATTAAATATTTAAAATGGTTGATTCTGAGGAATGTTATGAGTGTGGAAGCGAATATTAGAAATATTAATGAAAACTTAACCGAGTCCGTCCGGCCATTCTATCCGGTCGATTTCCTCCATTCTTTTTTTTATGAAAGGTATTCCTGCACAGTTTTGTTATCAAGTATTACAAATCACTTAACCTCAGCCTTCCTCAAATTATTTTATTTCTTGAACTTTTTCCAACTTTTTTTTTCTCATGAAGCAATCATCTATATTATTAAAAATATTTTTGGAAAATTAACCGAGTCCGACCGGCCATTCTATCCGGTTGATTTCCTTCATTTGATTTTTAAATGAAAGGTATTCATGCACTGATTTGTTATCAAGTATTACAAATCACTTAACTTCCGCCTTCCTCAAATTATTTGATTTTTTGAACTTTTTCCAACTTAATATTCTCATTGAAACAATCATATCCTTTGTATTAATTGAGGTACGCAGGTCGTTTTAGTCTAAGAACACTCGGTGGATAACGCTTTTCATTCGCGCTCTTAACTATTCAAATCGGCTGATTCTGAGGAAAGGTACGAGTGGACATTCAATATTACTTCCCATTTTTCATTTTCTTGCACCGAACATTGCCAAGAAATTAATAGGATAGTTTCAGATCTACTTCCAGGAACTTCTAGATTTTACATCAGTGTGAATAGATTGGTCACTAAAGAAGAAAGTGAAGTTTTGCATTTTCCCACTGAATTTTTGAACAGGCTTGAGATGAGTGGTCTACCTCCCCGTGTGTTGACTTTGAAAGAAGGTGCTATTGTAATGCTCCTTAGGAATTTCAATGCAACTAAGAGATTACTGAACGGGACTAGGCTAATAGTTAGAAAAATGTACGACAATATCATAGATTTCTTGGTTCTAACTGGTGTGAATAGTGGGCGCGAATACTGCTACCTCGCGTAGATTTGTCACCATCTGACACTACAATAACGGCAATTTCCTGTTACAATAGCATTTTGTATTACAATCAACAAAGCGAAGGGTCAAACGCTTCATCGAGTTGGAATCTATAAGTACTTGCCTGATCCTGTTTTTGGCCATGGAAAGTTGTATGTCGCCTTACCCGAGGAAAACCATTTAAAGACGTAAAAGTAGAAATTAAACCTAAGGGTCGACGCACAGCAAACATTGTCGGGAAGGTAGTATTGTGAAATAAATGTTATAAACTATTACATAATGTCGTAATTTTTTAATTCCAATACTGAAATATAATGCTGCGGAGCAGCACGGGCGTCCTATGTTTTGAGGTATTAAATATTTAAATTGGTTGATTCTGAGGAATGTTATAAGTGCCGAAGGCAATATTAGAAATATTTATGAAAACTTAACCGAGTCCGTCCGGCCATTCTATCCAACCGATTTCCTTCATTATTTTTTTAATGAAAGGTATGCATGCACAGATTTGTTACAAGTATTACAAATCACTTAACTTCCGCCTTTCTCAAATTATTTGGATTTTTCAACTTTTTCCAACCTTTTCCAACTTTGTTTCTCATTGATGCAATCATATCTTTGGTTCTAATTGAGGTACGCAGGTCGTTTTTATCTAAGAACACTCAGTGAATCAAGCGCTTTCATTTGAGTTCTTAACTATTCTTATCGGCTGATACTGAGGAAAGTTATGAGTGGACATTCAATATTACTTCTCATTTTTTCAACATTTTTTTCTCATTGTAGCAATCATATCTTTGGTTTTAATTGATCTACGCTGTTCGTTTTGGTCTAAGAGCACTCAGTGGATCAAGTATTTCTTTTAAGGTATTAAATATTTAAATTGGTTGATCATGAGGAATGTTATGAGTGCCGAAGCGAATATTAGAAATATTTATGAAAACTTAACCGAGTCCGTCCGGCCATTCCATCCGGTCGATTTCCTTCATTTTTTATGAAAGGTATTCATGCACAGATTTGTTATCAAGTATTACAAATTACTTAACTTCCGCCTTCCTCAAATTATTTGAATTCTTGAACTTTTTCCAACCATTTTTTTTTCTTATTGAACCAATCATATGCTTGGTTTTAATTGAGGGACGCAAGTCTAAGAACACTCGGTGGATCAAGCTATTTCATTCGAGCTCTTAACTATTCAAATCGGCTGATTCTGAGGAAAGGTATGAGTGGACATTCAATATTATTTTACATTTTTCATTTTCCTGCACCGAAAAATGAACATTGCCATGAAATTAATAGGTTAGTTTTAGATCTACTCCCTGGAACTTCTAAATTTTACACGAGTGTGAATACATTGGTAACTGAAAAAGAACTTTAAAAACTGAATTTTCCGCCAAATCAATCAATTCAGTTTTTAAAGTTGTAAACATGGTCAATACGGAACCTGAAATGAATGCTGTACCTAATAAACTGAAAAAGAAAGTGAAGTTTTGTAGTTTCCCACTGAATTTCTCAACAGGATTGAGATGAGTGGTCTACCTCCCCATGTGCTGACTTTGAAAGAAGGTGCTATTGTAATGCTCCTTAGGAATTTCAATGCAACTAAGGGATTACTGAACGGGACGAGGCTAATAGTTAGAAAAATGTACGACAATATCATAGATTTCTAAGTTCTAACGGGTGTGAATAGTGGGCGCGAATACTGCTACCTCACGTAGATTTGACACCATCTGACACAACAATGCCGTTCTCTTTTAAAAGACGGCATTTCCTATTACACTATCGTTGTGTATTACGATCAACAAAGCGCAGGGTCAAACGCTCCATCGAGTTGGAATCTACTTGCCTGATCCTGTTTTTAGCCACGGACAATTGTATGTTGCCTTATCCCGAGGAATAACATTTAAAGATGTAAGAGTAGAAATTAAACCTAAGGGTCGACGCACAGCGAACTATTACATAATGTCGTTATTTTTTAATTCCAATACTGAAAAATAATGCTGCGGAGCAGCACACGCGCCCTAGTACTTTATTAAAAATATATTCTGTGTCTTAAAATATGTGTGATTTTTGCCAATATTTAATAAGAAAGAAATAGAGAACAGAATCTCTTAGCAACAAATTTTGTCTTGGGACTGAAGTGGATATAAATTATGGCTGTAATACAGTGGTCTTCCCCACTAGAGAACGGACGATTTCCAATAAAACGTTCTGATTCAAAAAAGGAAACAACAGCAATTGAGTAATACATTTTTGCTATGCATCAGCCCTTGAATGGGAAAGAAACTGAAATTGTCTAAAAAATGCAGGTTCTACAAAAAAAAACATTGATATATGATAGGGAGCCTAGTTGACAAACTTGAACTGAAATATATTTGTTACGAATCAGTTAAGGCCTAGTGTAAGGGCCTCTATCAGATGATGATTCCAAGTGGCAACAGTCGCGGTGAAGGCTGTAAGAAGCTTAATGTCCAGTGGTATCAACTCTTTCAGTGACAGTTGTAGTGTGACATAGGCCGACTGCTGGAGGTTAACACATTTCTTCAGTTAACCTCTGATAAAAAGAACTATAGCAGGATGACCATGTAGGTGAAAACAGTCGCGGTGAAGGCTAAGAGTAGTGTATTGTCCAATTATATTTATTATGTTATTGGTTTTACGTCCCTTTTAACTACACTGGCTTTTAGAGACGCCGGGGTGCCGGAATTTTGCCCCGAAGGGGATCTTTAACGTGCCAGTAAATGTACTGACACGGCTCCCTCGCATTTGCGCACCCTCAAATGCCAGCTGACTGCGCCAGGTTTCGAACCTGCAACCTTGGGCTCAGCAAGCGAGAACGTTACCCCTGAGCCACGCAGCCAGACGTATTGTCCAATGCTGACAGTTCAAGTTTAACATGCGTCAGCTGTTGGGAGCATTGTTGAAGAATGGTGTTGTTGGGATGAAGCAGCAACAGTTGAAGGACCAGCACTGCTGTTCGGTTGGCCTCGGAAGTAGCACTCTGACTGGACCCAGCGATTGCCAGCACTTGGTAGCAAGGAAATACAAGCATTATAACGTATAGTATAACACGATAGATCTTTTCAGTACCGAAATCTTCTCCGTAATCATCAGATATGGAAATAGTTTAATAAGCAGTTAGGCGATTATTATTATTATTATTTATTTATTTACCAAAAATTGTGCCTACAATTTATGGATGGCAGATAGAGAAAGGGCAAGCCCCACATACACAGCAGTGTCTCCATCTCCGTTCATTAAATCTAAACAAATCTCAAATGTTACATTATACAATTTACACCTTTACATTTGCTATATACACATAATCTGCTAATGACGTCTATATCATACAATTCATAAATAAAAGGGAAGATACAGGCACGCACACATATACACGCTCACACACGCATACATACATACATACATACATACATACATACATACATACATACATACATACATACATACATACATGCACGCACGCACGCACACACTCCCACTCACTCACAAAGTTACATTATACAGTATATAAATTCAATTTACATGGGGTTTTAGTCCCTTTAGAGCCTTCACTTTGCGGCAAAATTGTCGTGGAGGAAGGTCTTTTATTTCACGAGGCAGGTCATTCCAAAGTCGAGCAGAGCGATTGTAGAACCCAGATTGATAATCTGTTGTCCTAGCGAATGGAGGAACGAGGGTGACACCCTGTGCTCTACGGACTGAGCGATATGACAGCTGAAGGCGGTGAAATAGGTACAGTTTAATGGTGCCAGCTAGAGATTTTCGGAGAAAGGTGAGATCTATTTGGCTACATATGTCATTGACGGATGTTAATGGTTTTGTCAAAACTTTGTTACCCTGTTTGTAAATGAGTCGCTCTGCTCGACGTTGGACTGCACTTAACTTCCTCATGTTTTCCTAGGCAGTGGGATGCCAGGCAGGAAGTCCATACAGAAGAATGGGCCGTATCGTGGAGAGATACACCGCTCGGAGTGCACGGCTTCTGAATCCCTGAAGATTACGTCTTGCAAATCCTAGAATTCTAAATGCCTTACACCTAGATTCCTCAACGTGTACATTCCACTTCAAATTGCTGGAAATGTGTATTCCCAGCATTCGTAGTGAATTGCACATGGGAAGAACTTTGCCGCTCAGTGAAAGGCTATGTGCAATAGGCTGTCTGGCCCCACTTAGCCGAATTTATTTACACTTGTTTACATTCAAGGTCATCTTATTTAATTCACACCACAGTGCCACACTGTCCAGATCTTCCTGTAGTGCTTTGATGTCATCATTATTTTTTATGGCTCTGTAAATTATTGAGTCGTCTGCATATTGCGCCATCGTGGACGTCAAACAGCTTGGAAGGTCGAGGGTAAAAACCATGTACAACAAAGGCCCAATCACCGACCCCTGTGATACTCCCCAAGTTACCACTATGTTCGGTGACTTGGCCCCGTCAAACTCGACAAACTGCGATCGACCTACCAGGAATGACGTCAACCATGTAACCAATTTGCCTCCGATGCCATATTTGCTAAGCTTTAACAAGAGTCTTTGATGAGGCACCTGATCAAAAGCTTTGCTTAAGTCCAGGGCCACACAGTCCACTTGGGAGACGTTAGTCTGATCCAAAGAGTTCTGCCAGTCATCAATCACTTTTGTCAAAAGAGTTGTACAAGATCTCCCCGGAACGAAGCCATGTTGGCTTGGATTTAACAAGCCTCGCTCACTCAGGAATTCTAGTACGTTCTTAGCAACCAGGCGCTCCATACATTTACAGATACCAGACGTTAGAGAAATCGGGCGGTAGTTGTCCATGTCTTCCTTGTCACCATCTTTGAACACAGGTACCACGTTTGCATGTTTCCACTCTTGTGGTAGAGTCCCGGTGTTATTGGACTGGTTGAAAAGTGCACACAATGAGGGTGCTAGGGCATCTGCACAGTAGTGGAGGATCCGAGCAGGGATTAAGTCTGGTCCTGTCGCGGCATGGGGTCTAGTTCTCCGTAGGCTGTCTGGAACTTCCTGTTGTGTGAAATATAGACTGGCTAGGGGAAAGAGAGGGGATGATGTCCTTGGTAGGAACATTCCTTCACTGGTGTCTGGTGGAGAGAAGTTACTTTGGAATTTACAGTTGAACTTGTTGGCTATGTCTAGTGGGTTGGAAATAGAAAGTCCGTTATGTTTAAAGCTTTGTGGTGAGGTGTTGCCACTTTTGTTCCGAATGAATGTCCACATTGCCTTGGGATTAAAGCTTAATTTGTCCATATACCTACTGTAGGCTTCACGAATTGCAGATTTGGTACTATTTCTAGCCAGCCTATACTTTTCTCACCTGCTGTCACTTGGGCACTGTTTCCACTTGTTATAGAGCTGATTTCTCTTTCTTATTTTGGATATTATGACCTTTGAGATCCAAGATGTTTTTTCTTATTTTTAATTGTAACCTTAGGGATCACTTCATCGACGCACTGAAAAAAGATTTCCTTCCAAGTATGCCAGGTACCATCTATGTCTACACTGTTGGTGAGTGAAGGTGTAATGACCGGTAATCTGTCAAGTAAGATGTCAGAAAGGAGTTTCCAGTTGGTACGGGAGTAATTGTAAACTGTTCTGGTTTGTAATTTTGGACTATTCTTTTTGTGGGTAAATATAGCTAGGAGGGCTTGGTGATCACAAAATCCAGGGATGACTTGTAGAGACTGAATTGAGGATGGAGAGTTTGTTAGGAAGAGATCGAGGGTTGAACGGGAGGTCTCAGTGATACGGGTAGCTTCAAATATGAGTTGATGGAGGAATAGATCATAGAATGATGTAAGGAAGTTGTTGGATATAGGATTATTTGGGATAGGAGCGGCATTTCTATTCCATGTGATTTGTAGGTTGAAATCACCAACAATGTAGACAGCGTCATAATTTTGTTGAACGTTTTGCACCCGTTTGAGGGAGAGAATCAGCTCATCATTCATCAGCTGGGACGATTTCGGAGAGCGATAGACTGAACCAATCAGATATTTACCGTTACTACATTGAACCTCAACCTACACGGCCTCAGCGTCAGTTTCCAGCTGATGGGCGCGAATTGCATTGTACTCGGGATTCACAGCAATGAGAAGTCTGCAGTAGGTCCTTCCGGAATAGCTGGTATGTGTCTGGTAACACCTCCCGATCACCTATCACCCCAGAGAGCCACGTTTAACTGCAACACACAATAATTGGATCTAAGGCGGTCACTGTAGCATGGATGTTTTGTTTCCGTCCCGGCCACGTGATGCTGCGGGCATTGAAGGCGAGCAGTAACAAGTGTTTATTTACAAGTGAAGTATTCAGGTTATTTACACTATTTACAGAGTCACTGGGAATATCACTGGTATTGTTGCACAACGAGTCGGTAAACGGCGGCATAGCACATTGCCAACATGTCCACTTTCGCGTGCCTTTTTTAATGCACCGGAACTCAGAGGTACTGATTTTAGCACACGTCCTGTGACTCGACATGTTACAATTACTGCACTGAATATATAACTGATTTTTTCGGCAGATTTTTTCACATATTGCGCATTGCAAAGGTCCAGGGTTGAGTTCTGGGTCGCCGCTTAGAGCAAGCGCTAGGCAGCAGAGCGAGAACCCGGTAGCAGGTAGCCTTGCGACACCTCCCCCTCGCGCTCGGCGTGGCCGGCTAATGGTGGCCAGCCCCAGACCTTCACTGCCACAACATGTCCAGGAATGTATTGTGCATTTGTCACTCACCAGAATCTTTTCCAGAAGGGGTTGATTCTTCAGATCCTGTTCACCATTAACGGTCACAGAATGAACACGTCTTGCCACAGTCACTGCACATTTTACCATTAAAAATACTAAAATTACACGGAGCACACATGATGCAGGCACGCACCGCCATCTTGGATCCTAAACAAGATTTTAAACAAGATTGTTTCTGGTTTATGTTTGGAAAGAAGTGAAATGTTACATTTAGTGTAACTGCCTTTGCACAACGGTATTGAAAACGTTACCTCTTGTTTTATCCCGTGAAATTGCAGTCACCATTAGTTTGTCCAGTGTAACTGTGATTCTCACAATCATTTCTGTTGCAATATATATAACACATTGGGACTTCCTATCCCTTATGAAATGGAAATCCACAGCCTGCTTCCAGTCTCCGACCGGGTCAGGAATGGAATGAATGAAGCCCCCATCTAGCGGCGAGGATATGAACTGTGCCGGCTGCCGAGGTCTGACGCACTCCTCTGGGGCAATGATTAAATGAATGACAGATGAAATGAAATGATAGTGGAGAGTGTTGCTGGAATGAAATGTTGACAGGGAAAACCGGAGTACCCGGAGAAAAACCTGTCTGCCTCCGTTTTGTCCAGCACAGATCTCACATGGAGTGACCGGGATTTGAACCACGGACCCTGTGGTGAGAAGCCAGCGTGCTGCCGCCTAAGCCACGGAGGCTTCTCCTATCCCTTATCCTATTGAATAATTGTACAACTTGAAATAACGAATGTAGAGGGTGGACCTAGTTCCAGTGAAGAATTTGAAAACACTTGGACCAGTTAGGATCTCTGCACATTTTAATAACAACTCTTCGTGTTATTGTGTAATGGATTATTTCGAATTATGTTAATAATTTCCTTAGAGGATAATCATCTGTGGCAACTCACTTACATAAGAACAACCTCGGATTTTATAATTTGTTTATATTTGTTGTTTCTTTGAGCAGTGTTAGTTTTTTGTTAGTCTTTTAAGCTTTTGTACGGTTCAAATACTGTAATTTCCAGCCCATCGAGATATACGAGGCCGATGTGGGGCAGCACATTATCAGGTCACACCATTGACAACTATCATTCTCCCTATTTCGTTTTATACTTTATATTTCATTTTCCTTCGTCACTAATTTCTGGTTCAGTTACAAATATTTTATATACAGGCTAATCACAGATAATAATATATTTGCGCACTGGTACACAGTATTGTTGGCCTTCCGTTTCCAGGACGAGAAAACGTTTGTCAAAATCAGGAACAAGGTTTTCAAACAGTTTGTTTTAAATACTTTCAACACTTCACAAAATGTGTATGTGCTTGCGTCTACTCAAAAGAGATTCCAGATTGAACTAGAAACTGACAACTCATTAAATGTACCAATCGATACAGCCGAAATACATACATAGTTATTGTATTTTGACCGAAAAGGGAACACGGGTATTAAATACTTCGATGCTGTGCTAAATCAATAATTCAAGCCTGTGTTCTATTCGTACATGCGCATACATTATTTCCCCCAGGAGCTCTCATCAAGTGGGACGTGGGTTGGTGACCACGGGGGCCCAGCTGAGTCCGACATTGCTTCCACTTACTTGTACTGGGCTCCTCTCCGTCTTCTTTCCTGTCGACCTCACTTGGTCAACTCTTGTTCTCTTCCGACCCCAACGGTATTAGGGTATCCGAGGCCTAGAGAGTGCCTTCATTTCCCGCCTTAATTGGCCCTTGTCTCATCTTTTCTGATCCCCTCCTTCTGCGAGGGGTCAGCCTTCTTTTTCTTTTCATGTTATCTCTTGCCTTCTGCTCAAGGCCCTCAAGGAGGCCGGGTGTATGTAGACCCACCACTTCTGGTGCATCCTAGATACTGCTACACCCTCAGGGGCTCACGGCTGGTGAGTTCGGGAGTTGGCGACCCCGAGAGGTTCCTGAGCTGGGTCCGGTTTCCCCCTTTTGTCCCTTACCTGTGGGGGTGGACCCTCTCCTCTTTCACTTTCCTACCTGCCTTTCATGGCTCTCCTTCCTTCCAAGCCCCTCAATCAGCATTCTTCGAGGTTGAGGGCATTTCTTTTCCTCCTGTCCTTTATTTGCCTTATTCTCCTTTAGTTTCCATTTCTTCTTCTAGTATGTAGGTTAGTAGTTAGTTTTAGTTTTAAGTTCACATTTCATTTTCATCTTCACGATCACCCAAACCATCAGGGGCCGATAACCTAGATGTTAGGCCCCTTAAAACAACAATTATTATCATCATAGCATAACTTATTAGATTTATTAAAATGACAAAACATCAGAAGAGGTCTGCGTAATTTTCAACTTAGAAAACAGTGTCTAATACAACACAAACTGTTAATCTTAATGTAGTAAATGTTCCTCGTTTTGTAGCAGTGACTGTTCTTCAGTTCCAATATCTGTGTATTTACAGCTGAACAGTGTCCAACAACAACTCAGTAAAACACTAACTGTTCCTCGTTGCAGAAATTCAACAAGGGAGCGTTTCCATTAGAACAAGCCTCATGATATCGCCAGAGGACACTAACCTCCAAAAATAGGACGTACGAGAACACTTTCGTGGTTTTATTAAAACGTCACTACATTGAACGTGTTTATAATTGTTGTTGGTTTATTTTGATTTAATCTGTTAGGACAGCTTTTTGTGAGGTCGTATGGCTCTTGAAACATGCAATGTTTCGGGTTCTCTCACTGAGAAGTTAGCGTTGCCAAATTAGTGATTGTGTCACTAGATTTAGTGACTTTTTAGTAGCATTGGGTAAAAAATATATTGACAATAACAAAATCTAAAAATTTAAAGTGGGAGTGAAGATTCAAGGAGAAATAATTTCAACTCTGACATTTGCTGATGACATCGTCATCTTGGCCGACACGCCTGAGGATTTGAATGGGTTTTAAAATGGTATGGATTCTGTCTTGAGCAAAGAATTCATAATGGAAATTAATAAATGTGGAACAAAAGTATTGGAATGCTGCTGAAATCAGAAACCTCTATGGACATCAAATTGGCAGGTGAAAAATTAAAGGAAGTAGGAGACTTCTGTTACTTAGGAAGCAAAATAACCAGTGATGGACGAAGTAAAGAGGATATAGACGGTAGGTTGGCTCAGGCAAGGAAAGCATTTCTACAAAAAAGGAATCTGTGGACATCGAATATAGATGTAGGTATTAGGAAAGTCATTTTTGAAAGCCATTGTCTGGAGTGTGGTGCTGTATGGAAGTGAAACTTGGCCTATTGGTGCAGCAGAAAAGAGGAGAATTGAATCGTTTGAAATGTAGTGTTACAGGAGAATGATGAAGATCAGATGGTTAGAAGAGGTATTAAGACGAGTGGGAGAGGAGAGATGTTTCTGACGACTGCTAATGAAGAGAAGAGATAGGCTACATACTAAGACACCCAGGAATAGCAAAGTTAGTTGTGGAAGGAATGGTCGAAGTCAAGAATTTTAGGGGTAGTCCAAGGTTAGAATATGTTTAACAGATTGCCTCGAATGTATGGTGTGGTAGCTATGAAGAGATGAAACGTTTGGGTCAGGACAGGCAGGCATGGAGAGCTGCATCAAACCAGTAAAAAGACTGAAGACACAAACAACAACAACAACAATAAAATCTAACTCTGAGTTACAGTTACTTTGCATTCCGCCTTCTACATTGGTAATGCTCAGTTATGCCGATATAAAAGTGGCATGATACTTGTTGTTTTAAAGAAGGAGGGGCGTAATATGAAGGCTGCCTTCTTTCAACATTGGCTACTTTTTGTGTTCTCGGTGTACGTATTGATACTCTGATCCGAAAGGCCCTGTGTTCTATTCCCGTTTCTGCCAAAGAAATGTAATTATGATGATGATAATAATAATATCATATGGCCTCGGGTGCCGGGTGCAAACTTTGTTATTTGACGCCCAGTGAGCTGCTTGCATGTCGAAATTTTGTCGTTCCATGGAGCGTTATGAAAGTCAAGGAGGTTAGATATCTAAGCTCCTTGACACTATAGCGCTTTCTAGTAGAGAAAGGAGGAACTTTGTGCTGGCGGAAAATCCCGAAGTTAATTTTGCCATTATGAACACGGCCTACTGAATTCAAATGTGTTCTTTAACATGCCAACAACGTATGACATGCGTGCCGAGATCTTTGCCACCTTTCCAAAATCACTTAGGCTACCATGGCCAGGAGCGAACCTGTAAGCTTGGGGTTGGTAGTCCGACACGATAACCACTCACCCACCGTGGCAAGCATATGATGATGATGATGATGATAATAGCTGGTTTTTGGGGCCTAAGATAGAGTTTTTCGGACCATAATTGTTTGTGTTAGTGTGAGATTGATGAATTTATTTATTTATTTATTTGTTTATTTATTTATTTATTTATTTATGTATTTATTTATTTATTTATTTATTTTATCATCTTGGCTTACAGGATTGAGCCGCGTCGTATATCGGTTATTATTTCCCGACGTTTCGGCTAACATTGCAACAGCCTTAATCATGGGTAGGTACGAGTTGGTGTCCGTACTCAAACTAACGGTTAACGCTGCTGCAATGTTAGCCGAAACGTCGGGAAATAATAACCGATATGCGACGCGGATCAATCCTGTAAGCCAAGATGATAAACTAGACACTGGCCGCGAAAGTCTACGATTTATTTATTTATTTATTTATTTATTTATTTATTTATTTATTTATTTATTTATTTATTTATTTATTTATTTATTTATTTATTTATTTATTTATTTATTTAGCGTATGGCTCTTAGTGCCGGGAGTGTCCGAGGACATGTTCGTCTCGCCAGAGTTTGTAGCTGCTTCTATGTGGACACCCATGGGTTTAGCTACAAGTACCGTCGCATGTGGGTGAAATGAATTAAGATAAATAAAACGGGGCAAGTTCAATTTCAAGTAGTTCCAACTTTGGCTACCAGACGTCACTGACACCCAGTGGCGAACGTTGGAACTTGATAGGGCGTTTTCTGCCCAATAACCTAAAAATTTAGCTACACTTCCAACTGTAGTGGTAGATTCTTTTTCATGCCATACATCTATGACATAAATCCAGCTGGATGATGAGAAGGACGAATAAAAGGAATATAGGAGATAATTGACAGTGAAAATAGAAGCTTCCAGTCTTTGAGGAACGAGGACTGAGAGACCTACAAAGAAGTAGAGCCATGAAAGGCATGTAGGAGAGGTTCCGTCTTAAATTCAATGGAATAAGAGAAAAATGGTCCTGGCTCAGGAATCCATCGGGGTCGCCATCCGTGATCCCTTGAGAGTGCAGCAATTCTAGTGGTGGGGCTACACAAATTATGCCACCTTTAGGATCTTGTGCAAAAGGCAGGAGGTAGCATGAAGGGCAAAGAAGAAGTCTAACCCCTCGAGGAATGAGGTTTCAGAAAAGAGGTGACAAGGGCCAATAGAGGTGGGAAAATGAAAGACTCCCTAGGCCTTGAATGCCATAATAACGTTTGTGTTGGAAGGGTACAAGACCTGACCAAGTGAGGTGACAGAAAATATGATAGGAGGAGCCTGGTACAAGTAAGAGGAAACAATGTTGGGGTCCCGTGGTCGCTAATCCACGTCCCAATAGTTGTGAGATTTTAATTCTGGTCTGAGGGTTGGAACTAGAACTGAGAAGAGGTGGGTTCGATTCCTATCTGAGCCTCCTAAATGTGTTTTGCCGTGGTTTTCTATTGCTGGCAAATATCGGGTTGATTCCTAACTTAAAGCCATGGTCGCCTCCTTCCAAATCCTCGCCACAATTACATATACACACACTCCTCTATAACCAGCTAATTAACACAGGTTATTAGATAAATTATTCCCAAACATACTCAAGGACGTGAGGACTGAAAGCAACATAGCTCTATTAAAGTGCTTCAACTTCTCCTTCTGAACATTAACTTTGGTTTGCGTTGCGTCATAACTTTGTATGAAATGTGCTAGATGAAATTAGCCCACATTTACGAGGGCAGATACACAGCCTGCTCATCGCTTAGCCGTTTAATTGAAACTCACGCCCCCGTGACGTAGATCGTCAAGGCAACTTCTCGAGCACATATGCTGTTTGGGTTGCATACCTACCGTTGAAAGCATGATCTTTTACCAGTCGTGGCTAGTTTTCATTAATTTCGAATATCGATCAACATCACTATTCATTCAAGTACATGTGTGTAGTGGTTAGTGTAATTAGCTTCCATCTCCAAGACCCAGTCCGCCTTGGTCAAAGGCAGCAGGTTGACCACTGCACCTTTACGGCTCTCTTGCCATGAGTTAAATTCTGATTTGAAGAATTAGAACAGTATTGGTCACATGGACACCAGACTAGTGTATTTCATTGTTGGGCTTTGTGCATGAATTATGTATTCATGTTCGACGATGTAGATATGTAAATATTATCTGTCAGAAAACTGTATCATAATGAGGGCCATTATAGCACTATTCTTCATTATGAAACAGTTTCTCCATCCAATCAGAGCTCATTCATTGACCAATTAGGTAAGGATAGCTTCGTGCATGCGCTCAAAATCCAACATGTCAGACATGATTTACATGATTTGAAAGTTCAAATTGGATATCGGATCAACCATTGTAGTTACAACGATAAAATCAGCACGAACCTTTACGGTAACAAGAAAATACTATGACATATGCAAGAAATTTATGGATCTATGTCCAGAAGTAAGCAACGCAGCATCCTTCTATATAAATTACCAACATAGAAAGTGCACCGTCCCATATGTTCGCGTAAATAAACTGGCGAATATGAGACAATAAATAGCACTGTACCTTAATATCCCCAACGCCAATTTCTACACAGCGCATTGCTTTCAAACGACTTCGGTGACAATATTAGTGAACGCTAGTTCGGATCGGCACTAGTCATCATGCAGGCTGTAAACAATAGCATTGCCAAGCATACTAAATGGCCTCTGCTTTCGAAATTCTTTGACCCACGCATGAGCTCTGTTCAGTCATCAAATCACCCAGCGCGTTCTGTTCACTAATTGAAGTTACTGAATCTCACAGATATTTATGAATATTTATGTTAAAACATATAATAAAGTTATAATTATCGTCGAACAAAAACAGTCGTATGCAACTCGCCTATAATGAAAATTAAGACACTCGAGTCTTAATTATTGCCATTATAGGCTCTTTGCATAATGTACTATTATAGATTAGTTGAGGGAGTTTTGCAGCATTAAAATAAATAGCTCTTTTTTCGGTGCTTCCATGCTTCCCTGTTCTGAGCTAATCGTTTGATCTCTACATAGCTACCACACCCTACATCCGACGCAATCTGTTTAACATATTCTAACCTTGGTCGTCCCTACAGTTCTTGTCCTCGATCCTTCCTTCCATAACTAAGATTGCTATTCCTGGGTTTCTTAGTATGTGTCCTACCAACCTATCTCTTCTCTTCATTATCAGTCGCCAGAAACATCTCTCCTCTACCAATCATCTTAACACCTCTTCATTTGTAATCCTATCTACCCATCTGATCTTCATTCTCCTGTAACACCACATTTCAAACGCTTCTATTCTACTCTTTCCTGCTGCGTCAACAGTCCAAGTTTCACTTCCATAGAGCACCACGCTCCAGACAAAGGCCTTCAAAAATGACTTCCCAATACCTAAATCTATAATCAATGTCAACAGATTCCTTTTTTAATGCTCTCCTTGCCTATGCTAACCTACTTTTTACATCCTCTTTGCTTCGCCCATCACTGGTTATTTTGCTTCCCAAGTAACAGAAGTCCCCCACTTACTTTAGCTAGGTTGTCCTAGTGTAAGCGGGAACAAGTTCAGCACTGGCAATAAATAGCCCTTACAGTACTTCCTAACCTGACCATCGGCAATCATATCACAACACTGCCATTAATGTTTGCTTCTCCCTAAACTAAAATGTGTATGTACTAAAATAAAGGCGCACGCGTTACCAAAGATAATAAACCATTCATTTTAATTAATTTTGAGATAAAATATTTTCTAAATCACATTCATTCGACTTGTTTATGCCTATATTGTGTGATTAATGCTTCATAGTTGTATAAATTGGCTTCAAACATAGTATAGGCACATGCGATATGTGAGGCACATTCGTGCAACTTTATATATTACGACTGACTTAGGGTTAAGTTAATCTGTGTTGTTGTTAATTTGTTTTTTGGGCTTGGGGCATCTCGGTCATCAACCCCGTGTAGTTGGGTGGGTGTTGAATATGTCTGATAACCTGTATTTATATGTTGACTGTAGTAGTGTGTAAATATGTTAGGGACAGGGAAGAGGTAGGTGCCCCTTGGACTTGAAATAAAGTACTATCCCGGCATTTACCTGGAAGGACGATGGACGAAAACGAGGGAAAACTACACTCAGGATAGCCACTCTTTGCACTGAGATTCGAACCTAAAATCTCCGGTTTTGATGCAGCTGCCCGCGCAGCTCTGGTGCTTTAACGAGCATGGTTATACCACCGGATAAGTTAATTTGCTTTCTCAATATAAGCTGAATTTGAAATACTGTAGATTGGTTGGTTCCTCAGTTTAGGGGATGCGACAGCGAATTCATGTAACCCCGTGTACTTTGGGTGTGTGTTAATTGTGATGGCTGTATTAGTGTGTGTTATCTGTAATTCAAGTAAGGACTGCAGACAATAATTTCAAGTAGTTCCTACTTTTGCTACCAAATGCTACCGTCAACGACACTGAGCTGCGAACTTGGTAACTAGATGCCACCGCAACCAGCACCTGGCGGCGAACGTTGGAACTTATAGAGCGTTAATCAAATCTAACCTACAAATTTAGCTTCACACAATTTATTGTAGTTCTTTAACATGCCATAAATCTACGACATGGGCCCACAGGCTTTACTTCCCCTCCGAAGGAAGGCATACTGAGGGAATTTTAACACTCTTGAAAAATCTGACGACAATACAATATAGTACAGCTCAAACATAATTAACTTTGCAATCAGTGGCATAGTGCGCCTGGAACACAGTTCCCGTGTGATCCCTCAGTGTTTGGAGGGTGGGTGGAGAGAACAAATAGACAATATAGAAACAATTAAAACAATGCACCTGAACAAATACAAAGTGATTGCTCTTTCGTCGCAATAACATTCATATAAATGTAGGTGCGGTCAAAGCATAGCAGCATGATAATGCGCTACAACACACAGTGTCCTAAAATCATACATCTGTCCCTACCCACCTATGGTAGTTGGCAGGGGCGTATATAGACTTGTATTTGGCAGGGCGGGGAGGGGGGCATCCAGGGGATTTGGGGGCATGGAATAGCCCCCAAAGAAAAGGGCTCTTGGGTACCTCCCAGGGAAACTTTTGTATATTTTGGTGCAAAATGATGAGTTTTAAGGCTCTCTGGCATCACTTTGTCAAGCAATTTCTTGTGATGTTTTATGTTTGATTAATGTCAAACACAACTAAGACCATTTATGTTACTTTTTAATAATACAACCATCTTGCTTACTTGATTGCACATATTAGATGGAATGAATTAACATTACTGTTCTGATTTACAACGTACACTATAATATACTGCTCAAAAAATTAAAGCACCACTTTTTTCAAAGGCCACCAAATTTGGAAAGTTGACTGCACAAGGTCGAAATCTCAGTATGACGTTTGTCTCGACGCCTACCAAGCACATGCTTCAGCACAACTCCCCAACTTGTGTAGTTTCGGGATAGCGCCCCCAAAACCAGCCCATTTTTTGAAAACCGTAAATTGAAGTTTGCGAAAAACGCTGTAGGACTTGTCGCAGGTTGCCAAAGCAGTCGAAAATGAATGAGTCTTGCTCTTAAGGTTCCACGAACACGTTGAAATCTTTACATTTGACGTTTGGGCATTTTCAACCCCCTTCATCATCCCCTAAACATGGACTACCATTGGGGGGCGCCTGAGAAGGTACCGGATGTGTTTAATCACCTGAAAACCTGCACACCGTCCTCAGTTGCTGATTGCAGTAAGTTCTTAAGGCCTCAGGCAATGTTCACTCCTCCTAACACCCTCAACTGGCAAGGGACCAAACCACCCCGTCTTGATTCACCCCTAAGGAAGGTTTAATTCGAGATTTTTATCAGTGCTGCTAATGGGGGGGTCTTCCCCTAACGTTTCAAAAGAGGACCTGCGCCTGTGTCGCCACCCCTTCCCTTGCTACCCCCTTTTGTATGATTTTTCGAATCAGGCCCTTTTTAAGGGCTGAAATGAGGTCTTAATCGCTGAAAGGGCTGTAAAGGTCCTTACAAGTAGTGGTGACACGAAATCAACCCCTTTCGATGTTTGATTGACATTCCATCCCCCAAAGTTGACATTTTTGCACCCTCAACCCTCCCTGTCTGGACGCGTAACGCGTCATGGCAGAGTTTTCAGAGTTGGATCAAAATGAAGCTTATGGCCTGAAATGGAGCCCAAAACAGCAGGTTGGATGGAAATTCATCGGTAGGGTGGGAAACGGGACCAAAAAGTTTTCAAAAAAGTTAACAGCCTCTAGTAAGTACACCAATGCATAGGCAACCCACATCGCGTCATTTTTCTCCCATTGCCAAACTTTGTAACCTATTGCCGATCATAGGTAACCCACACGCACGGACGTGATGTGGGTTTCCTATGCATGGGCGTACTTACTGTAGGCTGTGCACTTTTTTGAAAAATTTTGGTCCCGTTTCCCAACCTACCGATGAATTTCCATCCAGCCTGCTGTTTTTGGGCTCCATTGCAGGCCATAAGCTTCATTTTCATCCAACTCTGAAAACTCTGCCATGACGCATTACGCGTCCAGACAGGGAGGGTTGGGGGTGCAAAAATTTCGAATTTGGGGGACGGAATGTCAATCATCGATCGGAAGGGGTTGATTTCGTGTCACCACTACTTCTAAGGACCTTTACAGCCCTTTCAGCGATTAAGACGTCGTTTCAGCCCTTAAAAAGGGCCTGATTCGAAAAATCATACAAACGGGGGTTGCAGGGGAAGGGGTGGTGACAAAGGCACAGTTCCTTTTTTTAAACGTTAGGGGAAGACCCCCCCATTAGCAGCACTGATAAACATCTCGATTAAAGCCTTCCTTAGGGGTGAATCGAGAAGGGGTGGTTTGGTCCCTTGCCAGTTGAGGGTGTTAGGAGGAGTGAACATTGCCGGAGGCCTTAAGAACTTACTGCAATCAGCAACTGAGGACGGTGTACAGGTTTTCAGGTGGTTAAACACACCCGGTACCTTCTCAGACGCCCCCAATGGTAGTCCATGTTTAGGGAATGATGAAGGGGGTTGAAAATGCCCAAACGTCAAATGTAACGATTTCAACGAGTTTGTGGAACCTTTAAGAGCAAGACTCATTCATTTTCGACTGCTCTGGCAACCTGCGACAAGTCCTGCAGCGTTTTTCGCAAACTTCAATTTGCGGTTTTCGAAAATGGGCTGGTTTTCGGGGTGCTACCCCGAAACTACTCAAGTTGGGGAGTTGTGCTGAAGCATATGCTTGGTAGGCGTCAGGACAAACGTCATACTAAGATTTCGAGCTTGTAGGTCAACTTTTCAAAATTTGGTGGCCTTTGAAAAAAGTGGTGCTTTAATTTTTTTGAGCAGTATAATATAACGCCAAGGTTTCTTGAAGCATTACCAAATCGGTTCATAACATCATCGTCAGTGATGTATACGATACGTAGTCCAGTCGTCAAGTTATGAGTCTTGACGCCTGGAGGTTAGGCCACTACACGACCCTACATGTTGCACACGCTGCCGCAATTCCCGGCGTACACCTGCAGAGAACCACATCCACCCTCAAAATAGTCGCCGTTGGCCATTATGCACTTTCGCCAACGTTGGTATAGCTGCTGGAAGCACCGCTGAAAGCAGTTGGCAGGAAGGTCCCGTTTGGCTTCTCTTGTGGTCATCATGACCTATTCGGACGACCAAAATCTGCGCCCACGTAGGAGTGCTTTCAGGCGAGGAAAGGGAAAAAATCGCCTAGTGCAAGTTCTGGTGAGTACGGAGGGTGGGGCAAAACTGTCACCTGTTGCCTTGCAAGTTCCTCTTGGACAAGGACAGAGCGATGTGCAGGGGCCTTGTCGTGTAAGAACAGCCAATTCTTTGTACGCCAAAGCGCAGGTCGCTTACGGCGAATTGCATCGCGTAAACAGCCAAGGATCTCCTTATTGCGGGTTTTGTTTACCGTTGCACCGTCTGGTAGGAATTCCATGTGAACGATTCCATTTGAATCAAGAAACAGTTCCAGCATCACCTTGCCGTTTGACCTGTTTGGTCGTGGTGAAGATGGCGTTTTCCAGGTGGCTGATTGTCGTTTCAGTTGCGGATCGCAAAGGAAACACCATGTTTCGTCTCTTGTTATTATCCGATTGAGTAACGTCGGATCATCGTCAGGTCCGACTGGCGCATTCAAATCACCGACACAACAACGACCGTACGTCTTCTGCCAGTGCATGCACTCAACTGTCTCTTGCAGGGACGAGAGACTAACTGACATGGTACCATACCACGGCGCCACCTATGCGCTATAGTGCCCCACAACGCAATTATGCGGTCAGTCTCAGAACTTAATGAATGTACCACGTATGTCTCTTTGGATAACAATGCTAGACCGTTGAGTCTGTTTTCAGAAGTAGAATTCCTTAAATATGTTTTCACGCTACTCAAACTGAAACTCCGTTCGGTGGTAACTATAGAGACAGGCAAAATTGCCAAAAGTTTGATGAGGGTATAAAAGTTAGGGAAAATACTTTTGTCAAACGTTTAAAGGGCACTTGTTGTTGTTCTTCTTGGTAGGTTCTCAAGAGCGAAGGCTCTGGAGAATAATAAGAGGTTATTTTGTTACACATGAGATCAGGGCAAACTGATTGTCCCACTTTTTTACATAGGTCTACCGTCGCCTTGCTTCGCAACGTTGTCATATGTCGCTGGTTAGTTATTGGAGTTTTAAGGGGAGAAGCAACGAGGGCATCTGCCATTCTACCATATGTCGTTTAGTAACAATAGTACAAGATTGGAAATCATAGTCATTTAGCCCCATGTACTTGGATGTGTGTCGAATTTGTTTGAATTTGTCCGGGGCTACATAGCCATGTTGTTCCAAAGTCCAAACATGAATCAACAACAACAAAGTTGATACCGGGACTTTCTTTCTAATAGGCAATTTCCTTAGAAGACACAAAGACCTTTTGGCACATTCATTGTGTTTATAAAAAGTTGCTAAGCCTTACAGTAACTCGTAGGGCAGCATCACAGAGATAACATGTGTTACTGTGGTGTCTGTAGTGGTGTGCGAATTTGTAATTAAAGTGAGGATTGGGAAGGAGGCAGCCGTGGCCTTAAGTTAAGAACCATCCCGGCATTTGCCTGGGGTAGAAATGGGAAATCAACGGAAAACCACTTCTAGGATGGCTGAGTTTGGAATCGAAACCACATCTTCTCAGGTTTGCCTAACGAGGCTGAGTTTACCCCATTGCAGCCCTCATACCAGAATTAAATTTAAATACTCAATATGTTTTCTTCTTATTGAAACATGTTTTCGGCCCTTGAGTGGAGTCTTCTTCAGCTTGGTTGCTTAGCTTAAGGGGGGATTAACCACCTAGAGGTCAGAATTTTAGAATTCTTGTCTTTTTTTTTGTGATTTCTCATTGGATATCATGTTTTATTCAATGTGTGAACATTTGAAAATGATATTAACACTGGAAGTACATAAAAATAACTAAATGTATCAACCTAATGGAACTTCCACTTCCACCAAAAACTTCAAATAATGCTTTCATCTACAACTTACATTTTCTAATATTTATGTTCCTTTTTCTCGTAAACCACTAAGTGCAAATGCATGAAAATACTCTTACTGATTTTCCTCTAGAATTAATTCAAACAGAATGCTGCTAGTAACTGATTTATGGTTCATAAACCACTCCAAACTTTAGTGCAAAGAACTCCAATATTTAAAAATAATCATTTTAAAAAATATGGTACTTACATCAAAGCTAAGCACTTATCAAGAGGTAACAACATGAAGAACAAAGGAATTCCTCCATAGCTTACAGAGAAAAAGGAACATTCTTTTTTATCTTAATAACATAGGTAAGCAATATTCTCTATTTTCAATAAAGTTTAAAATAGTATGCTATATAGTTGTTCTTTACCTAAAATTTCATCGAGTAATGATTGAAAACAAAGCCACAAGCATTATTTAAATTCGTTGATGCTTTCCGAGGTACATCCCCCGTTAACAATACATATGCTGTATTATAAAAAGAATGACAATATAAGTAAAGACTATTTGAAACGGACGCCCTTACATTTTAATTATATATTATAAAAAGAATGACAATATAAGTAAAGACTATTTGAAACGGACGCCCTTACATTTTAATTATATATTATAAAAAGAATGACAATATAAGTAAAGACTATTTGAAACGGACGCCCTTACATTTTAATTATATATTATAAAAAGAATGACAATATAAGTAAAGACTATTTGAAACGGACGCCCTTACATTTTAATTATATATTATAAAAAGAATGACAATATAAGTAAAGACTATTGGAAACGGACGCCCTTACATTTTAATTATATATTATAAAAAGAATGACAATATAAGTAAAGACTATTTGAAACGGACGCCCTTACATTTTAATTATATATTATAAAAAGAATGACAATATAAGTAAAGACTATTGGAAACGGACGCCCTTACATTTTAATTATATATTATAAAAAGAATGACAATATAAGTAAAGACTATTGGAAACGGACGCCCTTACATTTTAATTATATATTATAAAAAGAATGGCAATATAAGTAAAGACTATTGGAAACGGACGCCCTTACATTTTAATTATATATTATAAAAAGAATGACAATATAAGTAAAGACTATTTGAAACGGACGCCCTTACATTTTAATTATATATTATAAAAAGAATGACAATATAAGTAAAGACTATTGGAAACGGACGCCCTTACATTTTAATTATATATTATAAAAAGAATGACAATATAAGTAAAGACTATTGGAAACGGACGCCCTTACATTTTAATTATATATTATAAAAAGAATGACAATATAAGTAAAGACTATTGGAAACGGACGCCCTTACATTTTAATTATATATTATAAAAAGAATGACAATATAAGTAAAGACTATTTGAAACGGACGCCCTTACATTTTAATTATATATTATAAAAAGAATGACAATATAAGTAAAGACTATTGGAAACGGACGCCCTTACATTTTAATTATATATTATAAAAAGAATGACAGTATAAGTAAAGACTATTGGAAACGGACGCCCTTACATTTTAATTATATATTATAAAAAGAATGACAATATAAGTAAAGACTATTGGAAACGGACGCCCTTACATTTTAATTATATATTATAAAAAGAATGACAATATAAGTAAAGACTATTTGAAACGGACGCCCTTACATTTTAATTATATATTATAAAAAGAATGACAATATAAGTAAAGACTATTGGAAACGGACGCCCTTACATTTTAATTATATATTATAAAAAGAATGACAATATAAGTAAAGACTATTTGAAACGGACGCCCTTACATTTTAATTATATATTATAAAAAGAATGACAATATAAGTAAAGACTATTTGAAACGGACGCCCTTACATTTTAATTATATATTATAAAAAGAATGACAATATAAGTAAAGACTATTTGAAACGGACGCCCTTACATTTTAATTATATATTATAAAAAGAATGACAATATAAGTAAAGACTATTTGAAACGGACGCCCTTACATTTTAATTATATATTATAAAAAGAATGACAATATAAGTAAAGACTATTTGAAACGGACGCCCTTACATTTTAATTATATATTATAAAAAGAATGACAATATAAGTAAAGACTATTTGAAACGGACGCCCTTACATTTTAATTATATATTATAAAAAGAATGACAATATAAGTAAAGACTATTTGAAACGGACGCCCTTACATTTTAATTATATATTATAAAAAGAATGACAATATAAGTAAAGACTATTTGAAACGGACGCCCTTACATTTTAATTATATATTATAAAAAGAATGACAATATAAGTAAAGACTATTTGAAACGGACGCCCTTACATTTTAATTATATATTATAAAAAGAATGACAATATAAGTAAAGACTATTTGAAACGGACGCCCTTACATTTTAATTATATATTATAAAAAGAATGACAATATAAGTAAAGACTATTTGAAACGGACGCCCTTACATTTTAATTATATATTATAAAAAGAATGACAATATAAGTAAAGACTATTTGAAACGGACGCCCTTACATTTTAATTATATATTATAAAAAGAATGACAATATAAGTAAAGACTATTTGAAACGGACGCCCTTACATTTTAATTATATATTATAAAAAGAATGACAATATAAGTAAAGACTATTTGAAACGGACGCCCTTACATTTTAATTATATATTATAAAAAGAATGACAATATAAGTAAAGACTATTTGAAACGGACGCCCTTACATTTTAATTATATATTATAAAAAGAATGACAATATAAGTAAAGACTATTGGAAACGGACGCCCTTACATTTTAATTATATATTATAAAAAGAATGACAATATAAGTAAAGACTATTTGAAACGGACGCCCTTACATTTTAATTATATATTATAAAAAGAATGACAATATAAGTAAAGACTATTTGAAACGGACGCCCTTACATTTTAATTATATATTATAAAAAGAATGACAATATAAGTAAAGACTATTTGAAACGGACGCCCTTACATTTTAATTATATATTATAAAAAGAATGACAATATAAGTAAAGACTATTTGAAACGGACGCCCTTACATTTTAATTATATATTATAAAAAGAATGACAATATAAGTAAAGACTATTTGAAACGGACGCCCTTACATTTTAATTATATATTATAAAAAGAATGACAATATAAGTAAAGACTATTTGAAACGGACGCCCTTACATTTTAATTATATATTATAAAAAGAATGACAATATAAGTAAAGACTATTTGAAACGGACGCCCTTACTTTTTAATTATATATTATAAAAAGAATGACAATATAAGTAAAGACTATTTGAAACGGACGCCCTTACATTTTAATTATATATTATAAAAAGAATGACAATATAAGTAAAGACTATTGGAAACGGACGCCCTTACATTTTAATTATATATTATAAAAAGAATGACAATATAAGTAAAGACTATTTGAAACGGACGCCCTTACATTTTAATTATATATTATAAAAAGAATGACAATATAAGTAAAGACTATTTGAAACGGACGCCCTTACATTTTAATTATATATTATAAAAAGAATGACAATATAAGTAAAGACTATTTGAAACGGACGCCCTTACATTTTAATTATATATTATAAAAAGAATGACAATATAAGTAAAGACTATTTGAAACGGACGCCCTTACATTTTAATTATATATTATAAAAAGAATGACAATATAAGTAAAGACTATTTGAAACGGACGCCCTTACATTTTAATTATATATTATAAAAAGAATGACAATATAAGTAAAGACTATTTGAAACGGACGCCCTTACATTTTAATTATATATTATAAAAAGAATGACAATATAAGTAAAGACTATTGGAAACGGACGCCCTTACATTTTAATTATATATTATAAAAAGAATGACAATATAAGTAAAGACTATTGGAAACGGACGCCCTTACATTTTAATTATATATTATAAAAAGAATGACAATATAAGTAAAGACTATTGGAAACGGACGCCCTTACATTTTAATTATATATTATAAAAAGAATGACAATATAAGTAAAGACTATTTGAAACGGACGCCCTTACATTTTAATTATATATTATAAAAAGAATGACAATATAAGTAAAGACTATTGGAAACGGACGCCCTTACATTTTAATTATATATTATAAAAAGAATGACAATATAAGTAAAGACTATTTGAAACGGACGCCCTTACATTTTAATTATATATTATAAAAAGAATGACAATATAAGTAAAGACTATTTGAAACGGACGCCCTTACATTTTAATTATATATTATAAAAAGAATGACAATATAAGTAAAGACTATTTGAAACGGACGCCCTTACATTTTAATTATATATTATAAAAAGAATGACAATATAAGTAAAGACTATTTGAAACGGACGCCCTTACATTTTAATTATATATTATAAAAAGAATGACAATATAAGTAAAGACTATTTGAAACGGACGCCCTTACATTTTAATTATATATTATAAAAAGAATGACAATATAAGTAAAGACTATTTGAAACGGACGCCCTTACATTTTAATTATATATTATAAAAAGAATGACAATATAAGTAAAGACTATTTGAAACGGACGCCCTTACATTTTAATTATATATTATAAAAAGAATGACAATATAAGTAAAGACTATTTGAAACGGACGCCCTTACATTTTAATTATATATTATAAAAAGAATGACAATATAAGTAAAGACTATTTGAAACGGACGCCCTTACATTTTAATTATATATTATAAAAAGAATGACAATATAAGTAAAGACTATTTGAAACGGACGCCCTTACATTTTAATTATATATTATAAAAAGAATGACAATATAAGTAAAGACTATTTGAAACGGACGCCCTTACATTTTAATTATATATTATAAAAAGAATGACAATATAAGTAAAGACTATTTGAAACGGACGCCCTTACATTTTAATTATATATTATAAAAAGAATGACAATATAAGTAAAGACTATTTGAAACGGACGCCCTTACATTTTAATTATATATTATAAAAAGAATGACAATATAAGTAAAGACTATTTGAAACGGACGCCCTTACATTTTAATTATATATTATAAAAAGAATGACAATATAAGTAAAGACTATTTGAAACGGACGCCCTTACATTTTAATTATATATTATAAAAAGAATGACAATATAAGTAAAGACTATTGGAAACGGACGCCCTTACATTTTAATTATATATTATAAAAAGAATGACAATATAAGTAAAGACTATTTGAAACGGACGCCCTTACATTTTAATTATATATTATAAAAAGAATGACAATATAAGTAAAGACTATTTGAAACGGACGCCCTTACATTTTAATTATATATTATAAAAAGAATGACAATATAAGTAAAGACTATTTGAAACGGACGCCCTTACATTTTAATTATATATTATAAAAAGAATGACAATATAAGTAAAGACTATTTGAAACGGACGCCCTTACATTTTAATTATATATTATAAAAAGAATGACAATATAAGTAAAGACTATTTGAAACGGACGCCCTTACATTTTAATTATATATTATAAAAAGAATGACAATATAAGTAAAGACTATTTGAAACGGACGCCCTTACATTTTAATTATATATTATAAAAAGAATGACAATATAAGTAAAGACTATTTGAAACGGACGCCCTTACTTTTTAATTATATATTATAAAAAGAATGACAATATAAGTAAAGACTATTTGAAACGGACGCCCTTACATTTTAATTATATATTATAAAAAGAATGACAATATAAGTAAAGACTATTGGAAACGGACGCCCTTACATTTTAATTATATATTATAAAAAGAATGACAATATAAGTAAAGACTATTTGAAACGGACGCCCTTACATTTTAATTATATATTATAAAAAGAATGACAATATAAGTAAAGACTATTTGAAACGGACGCCCTTACATTTTAATTATATATTATAAAAAGAATGACAATATAAGTAAAGACTATTTGAAACGGACGCCCTTACATTTTAATTATATATTATAAAAAGAATGACAATATAAGTAAAGACTATTTGAAACGGACGCCCTTACATTTTAATTATATATTATAAAAAGAATGACAATATAAGTAAAGACTATTTGAAACGGACGCCCTTACATTTTAATTATATATTATAAAAAGAATGACAATATAAGTAAAGACTATTTGAAACGGACGCCCTTACATTTTAATTATATATTATAAAAAGAATGACAATATAAGTAAAGACTATTTGAAACGGACGCCCTTACATTTTAATTATATATTATAAAAAGAATGACAATATAAGTAAAGACTATTGGAAACGGACGCCCTTACATTTTAATTATATATTATAAAAAGAATGACAATATAAGTAAAGACTATTTGAAACGGACGCCCTTACATTTTAATTATATATTATAAAAAGAATGACAATATAAGTAAAGACTATTTGAAACGGACGCCCTTACATTTTAATTATATATTATAAAAAGAATGACAATATAAGTAAAGACTATTGGAAACGGACGCCCTTACATTTTTCTCGTAATCAAATCAGAAAACAACAAATAATAAAGTTGTTATTCGGTTTTTGTTTTCACAACAGGACCAAATTAAAATTAACACATCTTGAATCCAGGATTATCAATACGATAATTAAATAAATAAGCAACTTCAAATCGAATAAGAGTTCCTTAATAACGGATCCAAAAGACTTCAAACGTGACCTCCACAAGGCCCAGTTCGTTTGAGAGTTCGAGGAAATCAAGACACTCAATATATTTATAGTGTAACTAGCAACCCACCCTGGCTTCGCCCAGGAACAGTTATGACTGCATTCGGTGATAATCGTTTTTTTGTATTCTATTTCGATGAATAGCGACCTATATCCGTTTTCCGTCTCGGCAGGATGGGTTAAAATCACTGACAGGACTATTAATTATATTACCATGGAGATGCATGTGCAACGAATTCTTAAACGTATCAATTATACGCCAAATCAATACATAAACAAATATATATTTTATATATTAGTACATGTTTCGACACACAGTGGGGTCATCCTCAGCCTAGAAAGAAAATCAATTAAGAATTGGAAAACTAAAATGGCATATGCGCCTTAAATCTAAATTAAAATGAAAAATAAAGATAATAATTGATAAAATATAGTAATAAAAATGGATATCCTTACAAAGTAGTATTAATTAAATAAATATAAGATTGGTCTTTTAACAATAATTTTAAAAAAGTAGTTAGAAATAAGAACTATTAGACGGTGAGTGTAAGAATGTTAAGCTTTAAATTTTTTATCAAAATATACACAAAATAATTTAGAAACATGTACTAATATATAAAATATATATTTGTTTATGTATTGATTCGGCGTATAATTTAAACTTTTAATTCTAACATCAATACGGATATTTAAAACATTTGTTTCCAATGGCAAATGTATTTGCATTCAACTAATTCTTGTCAGATGTAATTTAAGAATGGCGACGTGCATGAAACACAAATCCCCCTTCCGTCCAATCTTAACTTGACTGTGTATTTTGCGGAACAAAACGTTCACAGGCGAAATGAAGAAAAGCTGAGTTGCACTTCCAGGGAAACTCCAAACACAACCACTCTTCTCGGAAGTCTTAACTCAACACGACCCAACAGTTTGCTGCTGGCTGTATCTATGGTAATAGGCTCGCCCGCCAGCTTGGCTGTAACTGGGGTGATAGGCTTGCCCCTAGCTAGCACGTAAACTGTCGCCTCAGTAATTGAATGGAGATTGCTGGAAGAAATGAAAACGTAGACACACTTATAGTGGGCGATGTATTGAAGATAGGGATACGCTCTCACGGACTTTTTTGTAGAGCTATTCATGCTGAACAATTCTTTCACTCATAGTATATTGATATTTTTAACGGTTTGCCCAGTGTAAGCTTAAAAAGTGCTCGGACGCCAGGTTTATTTCCGACCTTTTCACTGAAATCGTTACTGCTTGGCTTCCTTTGTTCATAAATTAATTATTTTCTACAGAAACCTTCCTCGAGATATCCTTTACAGAATGGTGGAAACCTCATCAAAATCCATCCAGTGGTTCTCGAGATTACGCGTGACATCCAAGAATCGGGGACTTTGTTTTATACTAAGTAGAGATAAGAGCAGAATACTTTTTGCTTTCTGATTTGAATAGGAGGAATAATTTTCATAATTAAAATGTAAGGAGGTTCATTTCGGAATAGTATTTATTTATATTGTCATTCTTTTTATAAAATACATTTGAAGTGTTAAGTTAAGCAACCAAGCTGAAGAAAGCCCCACTGAAGGGCCGAAAACATATTCTGTATTAGCAGGTGTCAAACAATTGAATAAGTTACACTTAAATATAATTGACTTAATACTGTGGTTTGGTACACTTAGCTGATTTGCAGCTGTAATGATGGCTCACTGTGAACTCTTCTATAGATAATGATCGATTTCTTCCTCATCTTAGTTAGTTATTGTTGTCTTAAGGGGCGGAACTACGAGGTCATTTGCCCCTTCCTCATCTTATTGCACAAAGTCTGTATTATTATTATTATTATTATTATTATTTATTATTATTATTAATCGTATGGCATTTACACATTACCTTTGGAAGATAAGAAAAATATATACAGGATTTACAGATTTACAGATAAATTATTTACCTAGTCAATCACATTTGCTGTAGCAATCAAAAGTTCCAATCGATTACCACAAAACAAGTTCTGAGGGCACTCTTCGATTATATGTCTGATTGTCTGACGCGGGTATCCACATGTGCACTCAGGAGAGGCGATCTTTCCCCATTTGTGAAAAAGATCACCACATCTCCCATGGTTGGTAGTTATCCTATTCAGAGTGCACCATGTCCTACGGGGCAAATCAAGTTCTCATGATTTGTTGTTGCTTTGGAGGAAACTGTGTAGCTCTGATGGAGAGTTATTATACCATTCTTGTGCCCAAGCTTCATGAAGATTGAAGTTGTTTGGTTGATTGCTGTTCTAATTGCGGGATGTCGGGAGCGGAGTCTGTTGATTTGGATGGCAGGTATGTCCTCATGGATTTGCAATTGTTGGTTGTTGCTGATTTTGTTATATTCTCTCAGGAGGATATTCCTTCTTCTTAACGTAGGAGGTAGAATACGGCTCAGGACATGTAGCCAGAAAACAGGACAAAGTCTGTAGATAAGCAAGCCCCTTCATAAATAATGTTTTTCGGCAGTTGATAGCAACCATGAATGTACCCTACAGTACGTAACATTATGAACTAGACCGGACGGAGTTGCCATGGTAACGCAACCTGTTGGCAAGGGGTGTAGATTGTTCCAGCTATCACAACACAAAGACTCGATACGGTTACATTACAGGACTTTTGTGTACAAGCTGTGACCTGAGTAATGTTTGACAATAGCGCAATCGATACGCTTCTTTGTGAAGGTTTTAATATGTACCAGCGGTGCTCGTTAATCGAGCCTGGCTTATCTAAAGCTGCATACATCAATCCTGATAGCAAGGCGTTATTGCGCGTGATTGGAGGTGGTAATTGCTTCATTTAGAGCCCAAATATCGAGGTCATCAGCCTCTGTGATAATGATAACCATTATTAATCTCAATAGCCATTCAGTTTCATTTGAGAATGTTGTGCCTTTCAACATCCAGTCTAATCTTTAAGTGTGGTCGGGGCTCACATCTTGTGGGACGTGGGTTGGCGACCACGAGGCCCCAGCTGAGTCCGGGATTGCTTCCACTTCCTTGTGCCAGGCTCCTCTCTGTCTTCTTTCCTGTCGACCTCACTTGGTCAACTCTTGTTCTCTTCCGACCCCGACGGTATTAGGGTATCCGAGGCCTAGGGAGTCTCTTCATTTCCCGCCTTAGTTGGCCCTTGTCTCATCTTTTCTGATACCCTCCTTCTGCGAGGGGTGAGCCTTCTTTTCTTTTCATCTTATCTCCTGCCTTCTGCTCAAGGCCCTCGAGGAGGCCGGGTGTATGTAGCCCCACCACTTCTGGTGCACCCTAGATATTGCTACACCCTCAGGTGCTCACGGCTGGTGGGTTAAGGAGTTGGCGACCCCGAGGGCTTCCTGAGCTGGGTCCGGTCCGTCCCCCCCCCCCCTTTTCCCTCTGATCTTGAGGCGGCACTCTCCTCTACCCCTTTCTATCTGCCTTTCATGGCTGTCCTTCCTTCCAAGTCCCTCAATCCTCATTCTTCGAGGGTTGAGGGCATTTCTTTTCTTCCTGTCCTTTATTTGCCTTATCTTTTGTTTGCTTACTATTTCTTCTTCTAGTAAGTTTGTAGTTAGTATTACCTATAGATTTCATTCTCATCTCATCTTTCACTATCACCCAAACCATTAGGGGCCGATAACCTAGATGTTAGGCCCCTGAAAACAACAATTATCATCATCATCATCATCTTTAAGTGTGAGGGCTGTAACGGGGTACACTCAGTCGTGTGAGGCAAAACTGAGAAGAGCCGGGTTCGATTCGTACCTCAACCATCCTTGAAGTGGTTTTCCGTCGTTTCCCCACTTATGTTCCAGACAAATTCCGGGATGGTAGTTAACTTACGGCCTCGACCGCTTACTACCCAAATCCTACCTCAATTACAAATACACACATTAATACAGCCATCACATAACACAGGTTGTCAGACATATTCTACATACACCCAAGTACACGAGGCTACATGACCACGATGTCACACAGTCCCTAAAGAATCAACGACAACAAACGTATTACAGTAGAACCTTATTCAGTGATCCCCTTTAACTGTGCTGAAAGAAGGGTGGTCTATCTTTGGGGGCCGACATTTCAACTTGGCCAGAGTTGCGTGTAATGGAGGGGAAATGTTTGTAAGTTAATAAGGAAGTAAAATGTCCGTCCCAGCGGCCCACTGTAGCAGCATCCACCTGCAGCGTACAGCCTCCCCAGATGAGAGTTGGTTACCATAGCAATGATGTCCGAGCTAAAGAAGCTTTCACGTCTGGGAAGTTTTCAGCAAGTTTGCTAAGTCTCATTACCTCGTCGTACCGCATATCCGAGCAAACTTATCAGACGGAAGCTAAATTACCAGTTTCAAGGTTGATTTGTAATACGGTAAATTACTCTAGAATTACCCGGCGAGTTAGCCCTGGTCGTTACGGCATGACTGCTGGCAGTCGCTCACATCCGGGAGGTGAGGAGGTTCGAATCCCCCCGCCGGCAATCTTGAAGATGGTCTACTGTGGTTTCCCATCTTTCTTCCAGGCAATTGATGGGGTTGGTCCCCAACTATAGGCCGCGGCCGCTACCTTCCAACTCCTTGTCCTTACATTCAAACTTTCCTCCCCAGACAACACTCCACACGCGACGGCAAGTGTAGCTCACCTATTGGGTGTCCACCTCGAAGCAGCTACAAAACTAGCGAGGCAAACATGTCCTTGGACACTCCCGGCATTAAAAACCATACGCTAAAATAATTTTTTTAAACAACTCTAGAGTTATAATAACATTTAGGTTCGATCCTGACTATTATACTGTATTGTGCCCGTTTAGACCGGAGTCCGCACGACCACATATGCATTTTACCAAGAATCAGTCAGCACGAGAGTCAAAATATTCCGGGGCGCCAGATGGGTTAAAGCTAATCGCAAAAACGACATCAAATGAAAAAAATGCTTTACTGATTTTTGGCTCAATGCAACAATAAGGATAGAAGGAGATTCAACTGGGCATAACACATCATGTAAAATTATCTCATTTTATTCTGAATTTAAAATTGACTGCAAAAATAAAATGCTCAAAGCAGCATCATTCATGTGTGGCGACCCACATTACTATTTACACAATGTACAGAAATTTTCCAACACATTGGACAATTATCTTTGGAAACACAAGTCTGATTATCAGTCCTGTAGACTGTGTTCCAAAATTATATCCATTATTTATGATTAAATCCAATTCAAATTTAATTGTCTTTACTGGAAATACTGTAGTTCACTGGTTGAATTTTTACATAATATTAACACTAGTACAATAATTGTTCATAGAATTTTTAACTTTCACTTACATTTCCAGTTTCAAAAAAAATATTGTCAAAAAAATATTATTATTATCTCTGAATCAACACAAATTATGTACACATATTAATAACAACATCTGAAAAGTATTTGACCTTTGAGCATAGCATCGAAGAACTGTGCGAAGCACAACAAAATTAATTGTTCTTCTGACATTAAACGTTTCGAGAAGTGACTCGATTATGAACTTCAAGTTCCTAACAAAATATATGATTTCTGAATCATCAACTTGATCAATAAATTGTTGGATCATTCAACTATTCGATTTTCCACTTGGAATCATTATTAAGAAAAATATTTATATTTGTGGCCATTTTAGTAACTTTCACAACTTGCAATTCTTCGACAGAATGCGGAAATAAGAATTGTAGCTTCATAATAAATTCATTTAGTTCATGGCACTAGGATTGAAAACATCCTTCAAATTATTCGTGGTTATAGAATTATTTTTAATTGGCAGTGGCCCATTCTATTATTTGTGTAAGAACACAACATTCCAACAACAACGGCAAAGGTCTTCCTCTGAAGAAGAATAAAATACTATCATGACAAATCTGGGTTCTAGCAAAATCTAAGTCTTAATGGAATCCGTAAACAAGGTTGAAATAAGAACTGATGGTTTTTAAGAAATAACCTATGGGTCATTCATACGACGCAATGTGTAGTTCCAATACTCCTTCTTTAACACTGAGTCATCGAACCTGCTATTTGATTGATGCTCAAATAAAAACCTCCTCATTCCTGCGACTTAAACATGCGCACCTGGGAATGGCATTTCGACTACTCCTCACACATAAATTTTCTTCCCAAAATTTATACAATAAATCAAGCCTCTGCTTGTTATCAACACTGGAAGATTTATAAACTTACAAGTTTATTTTATTTTACCATTCAGTTCAACCCGTGAAGTTACCATACTTATGATAATCTCTATTTCACTTTCGAATGTGTATTTACGTCATGATTTTATATAAATACAAAAATATCCTAATTGATACAAATATCATTTGCTTCCCGTTTCATGCCTCTCCGTGTTATCTGAAAAATATACTTTACTCATTGCAAATATTAACTGTTCAACCAGAACTGTAATGTTGGTTGAATGCGGGCTTGCGCTAACCACTCTCCTTCGGAAAATCACCTGTTCCAAACTAGAAATGATTGAACTACTTAAAAAGGTCTCTCTCTCAATAAATGTGATAATTAGAAAATATAAGATCCAAGAATTATTTAGAAAAGTTATGAAAATCATTATTATTATTATTAGTGGATTATTATTATTATTATTAGTTATATTATTGTAAATGTGTTTAATTATTATTTCATTATGTGAGAATCCACATGTTTGATTCTTCGAATATGGATAAAACATCCATTTCTCAACAAAAATAATTATTAACTTTTACAGTTACCTCGGCTGATTACCGTGATTATCAAAAAATATGAAACATTCAAATAAATGCTCGTTCTGCTCGGTCATCGATCCTGAACTGTTCTGAGTGCTGAAAATACTCAGAATAACTCTAATATGTCTTGCGTCAATCATTGCAAGATTTAAATACGAAGAAAAACAAATGTGTTGGTCATCTGCAGAAAATGAGTTTGTTCCAATTAGCTAGGCATAATATAAAGTCAAAAGTGGCTTACATTTCTCGTTGGTCTTGAAGCGTAGTGAACTTGGTCTGTACCAGATTTATCCAGATACATGCCCTATCGGACACGCACGTCTAATCCTTGTATCGGCCGCCATTATATACCCACAATCTGTCTAACACGACATAGTGGAAATATTTCTTGAAGTTTGAAATAACTGCTGATCCATTTTAATATTGGCTTCAATTAAGTCCATAGCATTTTGCTTAAATGGGGTCAGATCCAAGTGATCTATTCTCAAATATGTCAGTTGTAACATAACTCACGGTAATCTTTTCAGTACAAGAAAACACTGACAGTCTAAATCAATCAACGGCTGTTCTGAAGATCGTTCCCTGGGCATGGCTTATCACCATCTATCATGCGCGAAGCAACTTATAGTTTCCCTTTGTCGGCTAATGAACAACACCGTGATAGACTGGCCTTCAATATACTGAAAGATCGGAGTGGTTATCAAGTTACAAGTTGGACTAAAATATCCAAGTATTAAATTATTATTACTGGACTGTGACAAAGTACTTTCTAGACAAAGTCTAGCATATGTCCATATAGAAATAAAGTATTTCACCAGTGTCCGTAGAAAAATAACAATCTCCTTAGTGATTCTCTCTGCCGGAAACGTACTATGTTCCACATGTATCGCAGCACTTTTGTGACTATCACAATCTAAAGATATCTTCTGCGTAGATCCGGCAACCATGTGCCTTGGCTCAACGTGGCAGCACCTTGTCATGCAAGAGCTTGGTTCGAAGTGAGCTGATGTTGCTTGGGCCGGCCGGCTTTTATTCAAAACGGTCAGGTCCACGCTGAATCACGCTGAAATCTGGAAATCCTCATATCTCTGGTATCCCTGGTCCGATTTACTTGATACTAAGTTCATTCTCTTTCATTTGGCCGTGCCAGTAATCTGATCCAAGTCTCAAGTCTCTACTCCATGGCTAACTATTTAATCAACAAATAGTCTCGACCTCTGCTACTACTCGCTACGTCACTTGACATGCTCTTGGCTGCATAAAATTTCCATTCCCTTCTAGAAGTAATGGAGCGCTATATTCAAATATCTCAACTTTCAAAAGCGGCTGTAGCCTTTCCCTTGATATCTAGGTGTCTGAATCTTGGAATACCCATTCCTAGAGTTGGGCACATCCACCCCACACCTAGCAAAAAATAAAAATTGAAAAATTTTTATTTTTCCTATCTACACATTAAATCATCTGGTTCTTGAATAATAAATCTTCAAATTCGCTGCATTATAAGTTCCCACGATGTTACCAGTTCGTGTATTGGCGATTTAATAGCTTCCATTGTTGTTTACTTCCACAAAATCATCATCATCTGGATCCATGTCTCCCTGTAGAAAACGAAAAATGTTTCTAAAACGTCGGTCTCTCCTCTGGGATAAATGCAACACTCTTAACCTTCTCAAGGTATCCTCATCCTCCTGCGTCAGGTTAACTTGAAAAACCTTAGATGTAGACTCCACTGCTCTACTCAAGAAATCGGCTCCAACGTTCAACTTTCCAGGAGTGTGTTCAATAACTAGGTTGAATTGTTGAATAAAAAGTGACCATCTAATTATCCTATCACTGGCAAAGTTTGTTCTCAAGATAAACTCCAATGCATGGTGATCAGTCCTCACTATTACTGAATGTCCAATTAACATTTTCTTCCACGACTCCAACGCGAAGATTACAGCAAGTGCTTCTAACTCTGTGGTGTAATAATTCCTTTTCTGATGGACGAAGTTTCCTGCTTATGAACGCCAGGTAACGTCTCTTGTGATCTTCATCTTCTTGAAGAAGAATAGCTCCAATCCCTACGGTGGATGCATCAGATTCTATGATGAAATTCTTGGTAAAGTCAGGATACTCTAATTTCACGCTGTTTACCAATAACCTCTTGGCATCTTGAAATGATTGTTCACAATCTTCATTCCATTTCCATTTGTTTCCTTTTTTAATAATTCCTGCAATGGAGCAACCGTCTTGGTGAAGCTTGGACAATGCCCTGCAAAGAATTGGCATGTCCCGAGAAAACTGCGGACATTCTTCACTCTAGTAGGTCTAGGGAAATTTGCAATCACCTGTATCTTTGTCTCATTGGGACGGTATCCTTCACCATCCAAAATGTGGCCCAAAAATTTTATTTCCTTCCGAAAGAACTGACATTTTCGAAGGTTTACTTTAAATTTCGCTTTTCTCAAATCTGCGAATAACATCTGAAGATGTAACAAATGTTCCTCCTTAGTCTCAGATGCAATTAGGATACCATCTGTGTAACGAATTGCTATCTCTTTTACTTCAGGACTCAAGTTTTGTTCCAGTGCTCTGATCAAAACAGATCCAGATGTTTTGACCCCAAATGGTAGACGGCGGAATACATATATCTGCTGGTCAAACATAAATCCTGTAAACTTTTTGGAATCTTCACTAAGCCTAATGTGGTGGTAGGACGAAGTGAGATCAATGTTAGAGAACCAGACCTTGCCTTGGAATTTCCTTAACAGTTCCCTAATGATTGGTGGTCTGTCATACTCTGGCAGCAATCTTGAATTCAAATTTCGCGCGTCTAAACATAGTCTCAGACTTCCATCTTGCTTAGACACTACTGCTAACGGATTGACATAAGAGGTAGTGTACTTTTCAATCACATTGTTGCTTTCCATCTCTTTGATAAGCACTTTTACCCTTTCTCGATGCTTTTCCGCTACCGGATACAATTTAGCATGGAAAGGTGCATCATCATTTACACGAATACGATATTCAAAATCTTTAATTTCACCAGGTTTAATATCAAAAATATCGTGATACTCTTCCAAAATTTTTCCTAGCTCTGGGGACTCCTTCTCAGTGTAGACTTCTCTTCCTTCAGCTTCATGAAAAATCAGAGACCATTGAGCATCTCCCTCGATGTCTTCCTCTTCTTTTCCCTCGAAGTTTATCTCTTCGGTATTCTTGAATCTGATCGTCTCTGTCTTCATGTCTATCACTGCTTGATATTTCTGAATGAAATCCGCTCCCAATATCATGTCAAAAGCCATGTCCTTCATTACTACAAACACATGTCGGAAATCATGTCCTCCAATAGTAACACATAAGTATAATTGTGTTTTACACAGAGATATTTTGTTGGGTATTATTCCTTGGATTTTAATTCCTGATACTGGAATCTCCTCTAAATTCTCTTTGAGCTTCCACAGAATATAAAGCTTCTCGCTCACAAGACAAAGCATAGCCCCAGTATCAATTAAAGTATCGACAGGCATACCGAATACTTCGCATGATATGATTGGCATTTTAATTCTTGTACCCATTTCTTTCCGTTCGTTATTATGTTGAATTAAGTCATCATCCTCTGCTTGCCATTTAATAATTCTGGAAGTGAAAGTATTTAAAATTCTATCTTCTACTGTGAATTCGAAGTTTTTTTTTTCTTTTCCATTCCCCCGGGATTGTTGTGTTCCCGATGGACCTGGTTCATTGGGCTTCTGTTCCAAGAACTGCAAGTTTTCTTGGTGTCTTTCTTCCAAGTTTTTCCTCGTCTCCTTATTGAACTCTTCATTGGACTGACGAGTATTCACATTCCCTCTGTTATTGTAGTTATTGTTTCTACCATAGTACCTTCTTTCCTGGTACCTTCCTTGATTATCCCTTGGCCTTCTCCATCGAGTATTATATCGATATCCACCATCCGGTCTCGCATAAGGCTTGTAACTGTATCGGTTATTGTACTGATTCCATCCTCTTTTATCGGGCTCTTCCCTCGGCGTTTTCTCTTCTCGCCCCTCTCGAATCTCTCGAGGTGTTTGGGAATAACTGTCGGCCATAACAGCGTACACAGCGTTGTTATTCTTTCCTCCCTTCTGATGGAAGAATTGAGCGTTCGTGTGATCAAGTTTCTGCAATACCTCGTCAAATTGCTCCATATTATAAATGTCAGCAGCGATCAAAGTTCTTTGGACGTCTGCTGGAAACTGACGTATTAATGCGGTAATTAATTCATTATCTGGCATCGGCGGATCTAAATGTTGTAGTTTAGAAAGCTGTCCAAAAAAGTACGTAGAGTATCGAGTAGGTTGTGACGTCGAGAATCTCTTTGAATATAATTCTGCTCTGACTTGCTGTTGGGTTTCCGGGGACCAAAACTTTTTTAATAACCCACGGGAAAACGCCTCAAAATTGGTGAGAGTGGACCTAAAAGCTCTAAACCAAAGAAGTGCAGGACCTTCCAAAAATTTCCCTATCACTCGGATCTGTCTTTCCTTAGGGATTTTGGAATCTTTTAGGTAATCACCTGCTTCTCTCAAGAATTCTACGGGTGTCACAGAATCTCGCCCTGAAAATTTAGAAGGCTTATCCTCTACATTCTTGAATACAGTTATGGGGTTGGATTGAAATATTGTCCTGACCTCATCCTGTCTTTGACTATCAGTTTCTATAGCTGCTCCTAGGTTTATCTGTATCTGTTCTTCTCCCCTTACACTTGGCATTTTCAACAGATGGCCAGACTGTTTCTCGTCCTTGATTTGGGTTTTCATAGCCTCAATTTCCTTATGGTTTTCTTCTGCCATTTTTTTAATTGCTTCGGTTTCCTTACAGTTCTCCTTGACATCAGTGGATATCTGGTTCATAACAGCCTCGTGACTTTTCAACGACCCTGTCATATCTGATATGTCCTTCTGAGTTGCTTGGATATCTTTGGAAATTACTTGAATATGGGATGACAAAGATTCCCTAATTTCCTTGACTCCCTCTTGGTTCTCCAGCTTGAGTGTGTCTTTAATTTCATCGATAACTGTGGTTTTAATTTCAGTTTGTAATTCATTAATCACACCTTCTCTTATTTCTCCCATTACGAGTTCTTTGAATTGTTCTGTCAAACGTTGAACAACTAGAATTGCCATCTCATTGCTCTCTTTCTTCACTCTGACTTCTAGGTTGATCATGTCTTCACCAACTTTCCTAAGACCATGTTCTATCCTATCAGCTAAGCTTTGGGATCTTAGATCGGCATCGCGAAATTTATCGTCCATTAAACTTGCGTTAGTGGCTAATGAAGTTTCGAGCTCATGTGTTTTTTTCGCATAATTTAATCATTTTACTCTCAAGTGACATTTTCAAGATTTCGGAATTCTCTTTAAATTTATTTTCCATAGAATTAAATTTACTATTTAAATTTTCTTTCAAATTATCTTTTAACCTGCTTTCTAACAAATCGGAATTTTCCTTGAGTTTATCATCTAAACTTTCTTTCAAGTTATCTTTTAAAGAATCAGAACTTTCTTTAAGTTTATCATTTAAACTTTCTTTAAGTTTATTTTCTAAAGAATCAGAATTTTCTTTAAGTTTATTTTCTAAAGAATCAGAATTTTCCTTAAGTTTTTCATTTAAACTTTCTTTAAGTTTATTTTCTAAAGAATCAGAATTTTCTTAAGTTTATTTTCTAAAGAATCAGAATTTTCTTTAAGTTTCTTTTCCAAAGCCTCTGTATTTTCTTTCATAATGGCTGCTACACGCCGTCCAGCTTCTTTGGATCTCTCTTCCAAACTCCTCATCATCCTCATCATCTCTTCCATAATTTTCAATTATTATTCAAAACTTAGGGGTATACATGTCGGCAGACACAAGCTTATAATTAGAACAAGAAATATGAATAGCTAATTGGAACACTCTAATAAAATGAGATTTGTCCTAATGTCGACGTGATGGAAAAACAAAATTCTCTACTTTTACGAATTACATTTACCACAATATCACAAGAAAAATATGCAAGTTCTCAAATATCCTCCACCTGGATTCTAATAATGCGTATGTCCAGTCATCGAACGTTTACCACTGAATTTACTTGACGCCCTAATGGTTAAGCCATTATCAAAAATAATCAAACCCATTCTAAACATTAACCCAGTTAAATTTTTAATTTTCCCCACTAATTGGGTTTCCTACTAATTTATTTATCCAAACCAGACATCTCTCAACTCCCAAAATATCTATATAAAAATTATCACAATTTAAATCGGCATGCGATTGACCGTGTCTAACTCGGCCCCACGTTCGAAGCCATTTCTCTCTCTATCTTATTTTATGTGCCCGTTTAGACCGGAGTCCGCACGACCACATATGCATTTTACCAAGAATCAGTCAGCACGAGAGTCAAAATATCCCGGGGCGCCAGATGGGTTAAAGCTAATCGCAAGAACGACATCAAATGAAAAAAATGCTTTACTGATTTTTGGCTCTATGCAACAATAAGGATAGAAGGAGATTCAACTGGGCATAACACATCATGTAAAATTATCTCATTTTATTCTGAATTTAAAATTGACTGCAAAAATAAAATGCTCAAAGCAGCATCATTCATGTGTGGCGACCCACATTACTATTTACACAATGTACAGAAATTTTCCAACACATTGGACAATTATCTTTGGAAACACAAGTCTGATTATCAGTCCTGTAGACTGTGTTCCAAAATTATATTCATTATTTATGATTAAATCCAGTTCAAATTTAATTGTCTTTACTGGAAATACTGTAGTTCACTGGTTGAATTTTTACATAATATTAACACTCGTAGAATAATTGTTCATCGAATTTTTAACTTTCACTTATTTTTCCAGTTTCAAAAAAAATATTGTCAAAAAAATATTATTATTATCTCTGAATCAACACAAATTATGTACACATATTAATAACAACATCGTAAAAGTATTTGACCTTTGAGCATAGCATCGAAGAACTGTGCGAAGCACAACAAAATTAATTGTTCTTCTGACATTAAACGTTTCGAGAAGTGACTCGATTATGAACTTCAAGTTCCTAACAAAATATATGATTTCTGAATCATCAACTTGATCAATAAATTGTTGGACCATTCAACTATTCGATTTTCCACTAGGAATCATTATTAAGAAAAATATTTATATTTGTGGCCATTTTAGTAACTTTCACAACTTGCAATTCTTCGACAGAATGCGGAAATAAGAATTGTAGCTTCATAATAAATTCATTTAGTTCATGGCACTAGGATTGAAAACATCCTTCAAATTATTCGTGGTTATAGAATTATTTTTAATTGGCAGTGGCCCATTCTATTATTTGTGTAAGAACACAACATTCCAACAACAACGGCAAAGGTCTTCCTCTGAAGAAGAATAAAATACTATCATGACAAATCCGGGTTCTAGCAAAATCAAAGTCTTAATGGAATCCGTAAACAAGGTTGAAATAAGAACTGATGGTTTTTAAGAAATAACCTTTGGGTCATTCATACGACGCAATGTGTAGTTCCAATACTCCTTCTTTAACACTGAGTCATCGAACCTGCTATTTGATTGATGCTCAAATAAAAACCTCCTCATTCCTGCGACTTAAACATGCGCACCTGGGAATGGCATTTCAACTACTCCACACACATAAATTTTCTTCCCAAAATTTATACAATAAATCAAGCCTCTGCTTGTTATCAACACTGGAAGATTTATAAACTTACAAGTTTATTTTATTTTACCATTCAGTTCAACCCGTGAATTTACCATACTTATGATAATCTCTATTTCACTTTCGAATGTGTATTTACGTCATGATTTTATATAAATACAAAAATATCCTAATTGATACAAATATCATTTGCTTCCCGTTTCATGCCTCTCCGTGTTATCTGAAAAATATACTTTACTCATTGCAAATATTAACTGTTCAACCAGAACTGTAATGTTGGTTGAATGCGGGCTTGCGCTAACCACTCTCCTTCGGAAAATCACCTGTTCCAAACTAGAAATGATTGAACTACTTAAAAAGCTCTCTCTCTCTCAATAAATGTGATTATTAGAAAATATAAGATCCAAGAATTATTTAGAAAAGTTATGAAAATCATTATTATTATTATTAGTGGATTATTATTATTATTATTAGTTATATTATTGTAAATGTGTTTAATTATTATTTCATTATGTGAGAATCCACATGTTCGATTCTTCGAATATGGATAAAACATCCATTTCTCAGCAAAAATAATTATTAACTTTTACAGTTACCTCGGCTGATTACCGTGATTATCAAAAAATATGAAACATTCAAATAAATGCTCGTTCTGCTCGGTCATCGATCCGAAACTGTTCTGAGTGCTGAAAATACTCAGAATAACTCTAATATGTCTTGCGTCAATCATTGCAAGATTTAAATACGAAGAAAAACAAATGTGTTGGTCATCTGCAGAAAATGAGTTTGTTCCAATTAGCTAGGCACAATATAAAGTCAAAAGTGGCTTACATTTCTCGTTGGTCTTGAAGCGTAGTGAACCTGGTCTGTACCAGATTTATCCAGATACATGCCCTATCGGACACGCACGTCTAATCCTTGTATCGGCCGCCATTATATACCCACAATCTGTCTAACACGACATAGTGGAAATATTTCTTGAAGTTTGAAGTAACTGCTGATCCATTTTAATATTGGCTTCAATTAAGTCCATAGCATTTTGCTTAAATGGGGTCAGATCCAAGTGATCTATTCTCAAATATGTCAGTTGTAACATAACTCACGGTAATCTTTTCAGTACAAGAAAACACTGACAGTCTAAATCAATCAACGGCTGTTCTGAAGATCGTTCCCTGGGCATGGCTTATCACCATCTATCATGCGCGAAGCAACTTATAGTTTCCCTTTGTCGGCTAATGAACAACACCGTGATAGACTGGCCTTCAATATACTGAAAGATCGGAGTGGTTATCAAGTTACAAGTTGGACTAAAATATCCAAGTATTAAATTATTATTACTGGACTGTGACAAAGTACTTTCTAGACAAAGTCTAGCATATGTCCATATAGAAATAAAGTATTTCACCAGTGTCCGTAGAAAAATAACAATCACCTTAGTGATTCTCTCTGCCGGAAACTTACTATGTTCCACATGTATCGCAGCACTTTTGTGACTATCACAATCTAAAGATATCTTCTGCGTAGATCCGGCAACCATGTGCCTTGGCTCAACGTGGCAGCACCTTGTCATGCAAGAGCTTGGTTCGAAGTGAGCTGATGTTGCTTGGGCCGGCCGGCTTTTATTCAAAACGGTCAGGTCCACGCTGAATCACGCTGAAATCTGGAAATCCTCATATCTCTGGTATCCCTGGTCCGATTTACTTGATACTAAGTTCATTCTCTTTCATTTGGCCGTGCCAGTAATCTGATCCAAGTCTCAAGTCTCTACTCCATGGCTAACTATTTAATCAACAAATAGTCTCGACCTCTGCTACTACTCGCTACGTCACTTGACATGCTCTTGGCTGCATAAAATTTCCATTCCCTTCTAGAAGCAATGGAGCGCTATATTCAAATATCTCAACTTTCAAAAGCGGCTGTAGCCTTTCCCTTGATATCTAGGTGTCTGAATCTTGGAATACCCATTCCTGGAGTTGGGCACAGTATGTCAGAAAACCCTACTATAATGACATTCATAATAACACTATTTTTCATTATGAAACAGTTTTTCCCACCAATCAGAGCTCAAGAAACATTTGTTTGACCAATTAGATAAGAATAACATCGCACCAGCGCTGAGTTCCAAGGCCTTCCAATTTAAATTTCACTACGTTGCCTAATGTCATAGTGGGGTAATCGAGGAGGCCATGGTCAAATACAAGGCCTTCTCTGCGTCACATGCGCTCTGTTCAGTACATAAAACTGGCGAAATCTCGACAGATATTTATGAATATTTATGTTCGAACATAAAATAGTTATAATAATTATCCTTGAACATAAACAGTCGTATGCAACTCGCCTATAATGGTAATTAAGACACTCGTATGGAAATTATAAAACTCGCATACGCTCGTTTTATAAACATACTCGTGTCTTAATTATTGCCATTATAGGCTCGTTGCATCATGTACTATTATATAACCATAAGTCAATATATATTGTATTTTATATCGTACTGGTTTTAGTCGCATTGTGACCTTCCTCCGCGTAATTTAGGACATGAAAACTGAAAAGAGGTGGGTGTTATACCCATCTCAGCAATCCTGGGAGTAGTTTTCCGTGGTTTCCACACTTCTACTCCAGACAAAGGCCGGGATGGTTCCTAACGTAAGGCCACGGCCATCTTCTTCCCAAACCTCCCCTCAATTACAAATACACACACTAATACAGCCATCACAATAACACAGGTTATCAGACAAAATAACTTCCACATACACCCAAGTACATGGGGATAAATGACCACGATATCCAACTCCCTCATATAAAACAACATGTATTTTATTTGCAACATATCAGAGCCTTGTATTAATGCGTCAATATATTCATACACTTTTGGAGAAAAGTGTTTGCATATGAAGAAGCACGAACGTGAACCACAGGTTTTAAACAATATATGCGTGCTCACGGGGACTGAGCCAATCAGAGTGGAGTATGCGAAGAGGCGCGCTCTTGTGAAGGGTAATTATTGTTTTTATCAGGTTATGTGGTAGAGCTTATCAACCTTGTGCGTCATTTACATAATGGAGGGACTGAAACCAACCATCACCTAAAGCGATAATTGGCTACCTATTTACTTTATCGTGTTTGGAAGCCATTATTCAGTGTTTCCTTACAGCGAAGCCTTCGTTACCTCTGACTTGACTATTCAGTGCTATGCTAGAGCTGTCTAGCGGTCAGAAGTGAAATTACATCAACCAGCCAATCAAATTGATATATCACGCGAAATTGAGCTTGGTCCGTGATGTCGCGATTTAGCAGGCCTTTCGGTATTAACCAGCGGTGTATGCATGATTTCCTTCTGGTGGGGTTATTTATATAGTAGGTTAATTGTGAACACTATTAACTTTCCTGTTCCGCCCCTAAAACTATGATCATCATCATACAGTACATTATTAAAATTATATTTCGATTAATATGCATTAAAAACAATAGTTAAATAAACATTCTGATAAATAAAACGATTTTGGCCTCATTATTTTCTCAGCACAATAAACAAATGATTTTCTTTAATATGGAAAACAGTAACTAAATATTAAAACTAAAAAGATGCAGTGATAACATCACGTGACTGCTTATAATATTGATATTATGTGAAAGAGAAATAATGCTTTGCTCTCCATGTTCTTACTGCCATTACTATTGACTCTGCCTTTCTTGATGAGTTTATCAGCATCATTGGTAGGAATAAATTTCATAAACTCCTCATGTACTGAATTATCATTAACGAAACGGACACACACAAGCAACCCGAACCGACGTGGAAAATGTTACCGATCGCACACTTCAACAGCAAAACTGATCCAACTGTGAAGGGGTCGTCTCGCTGCGAGTAGAGTGCAGGACGTTTGCCAAGTGACGACTGTGGTAACTTTTAAAACACGGTATATACAGGAGTTAAGACGTCTCACTAGCGGTAGTGTAAAACAGGTGATAGATAGGACAATATAAAGATTCAAGTGAAGAAAACATGGCTTACAGATAATTAGGCACGTTTTGGTGCTCCCTCTGGTTTTAACCGGGGTTATGTTTGGTTACAGTTTGCGGTTACACTCGCCAATATGACTTTTGGTAACTGTCTGTAACAAAACAGCCGGTGCTTCAAATTTTACTGCCATGTAAAAA